>JASAMX010021570.1:0-17117 GCA_030248175.1 Microlaimidae sp. YZB2_3
ATCTGACCTTCCCACGTAGTGGAAAAAATTTTTATACTGATTAATTTTTGATTTTAGAATGCACTAAGATTTGTATTAAATTTTTATAACTCAAAATTTAAAGTAAAAAAAATTATACAAAATGCCACACTTCTAGCCATGGGGGGAGGTGAAAAGGCGGACAACCCCAAGAGTGTAAAAACTGTTATTAAGGGGTTTAAAACATCCATTATCAAACTTACATTTCTTATAAAATATGAATTTTAACAAACATCTATATAGTATTGCCATTCAATATCTGAGGCAAAGGCACATGGCTTAGCTATGTATTGAATGGTACAATGCATCGAAAATAAAAAAAAAACTAACAAAATGATTAATGTACACTTCCTGCGAAGCGGGAAAAATTTCAGTTTTTTTTGGGTATTTTTATGCTTTTGAAACGCATCAGAAATGTTTCTGAATTTATATATAAAGAAAAAAATTTTTCTCCAAAAATTCAAAAAACGTAAGGGTCCCTCCCCCTTACAAAGAAATCCAGCTTCGCCGGATTTTGGTGCGGGGGGAGGGGGCGCCGCCCCCCCCCTGGCTACGCCACTGAGCTGTAGTTTATTAAAAACTTGACGTGCAAGAAATTCTTAAGATACCGTGAACACTTTTAAAAGTAAATTGCCTACCTAAAAGTTTTAACTACTTAAACTTTTGACACGAAAATTTGATTAAATAAATACTCATGTAAAAATATTATATTAAAATAGTAATGTGTAAATCTAAAAAAATGATTCGCAATTCAGACTTGTTAATAAATAATGTTAATTTTTTCATTAGTTTAAAAATGTTTAAGCCATGGCTTAAACAGATTTAACACGGTTTAACGTGACTTAAACAGGCAATTAAGATTTTAAGTTATAAACTGACTAAATTTTCTTTAAAATGTAATATATTATGTATATCTCGTTAGCAGCATGATATGTTAAATACCCGTTCAAAACCTGTTTCATTATAAACAATTTAGGAAATAAAATTAATTAAACAATAAAACATTAAAGTTTTTTCGCTAACTAACCATTATTGTTTTAGCTCTAGCCTGGCACCCGATTCACGAGTCCCTGTTTGTTAGTGGTAGTGGCGACGGCTCTTTAGCCTACTGGCTAGTGAATAACGAAAAAGAGATCGGTTTGGTGGAACACGCCCACGACCAGGCAATTTGGACCCTGGAATGGCACCCGTTGGGTCACATCCTCGCCTCCGGGTCCAACGACAACAATTCCAAATTCTAGACACGAATCGACCCGGAGACACCCTGGAGGAAATTCACAATATGACCGGGCCGGGAGCGGCGGCGGCGGCCCAATCCGTCGTGGCTCCGCCTTCTGGCGCTCTCGTGGGCCAATCAGGGATGGCGGTGGGGGCCAGCGAGAAGAAGGAGAAACGAAGGTCTATGGGCGGACCGGAGAGGAGGAATCAGGTGTTGGGGACTTGGGCGGCGGGGCTTTGGTAATTCCTGGCATGGGCCTGGAAGGAGACGTATTGGAGCGTCTGAAGAAGAGCAGGCACTTTACCCTGAGGAAGGTAGGATTCTTGCCCGGGTTGGGCGGCGGACCCACGCTTCTCCGGAAGACCCAAACGCCCCACAGATCCATGTCGGCGCCAAGAAGACGCTGATAAAGCAGCCCCCGCCAAAGAAAGCCCAGCGCCAGTTCGAGCGGATGTGGAACGTATCGAAACCCATCGGCCCATCTTGGATCCGGCGCCGCAGAAGACGGCTACGACGCCGACCAACCCCAGGAGGTGAAGAAAGCCAAACCATCCCTTTTGGGACCGCCCCCTTCAGCCGCGACGACCAATCAGCAACAGCCGCCTCCACCCGTTGTGGTGCCGGAGGAACTCCCACAGCGACAAGTGGGGCCGCCGAAATCGATTACAAACAGCCCTGGCGGGCCCGCCCTTCTCAATCCGCCAAATCAGGCTGAGCAAGGAGGGATGCTGCCGCAACCGACAGTCTCATCACCACCCTCAACGATGGACTGGAAGAAACCGACACCGCTACCGGTCCCTCGTATGCCTTTTCCGGTACGTTACTTTACTATCTTTATCTTTAAATCACAATGTATTTTGATTTAATTTGAAGCTAATTAATTTTTTTCGATTAGATTTTTTTGTTTATATTTTCTATTAAATTAAGTCATTCTGTGTTACACATTCCATTTTTCGCCTTGATCACATTTTAAGCAGTGCGTTATTACATAATACTACTATCTTTATTACGTTATCCTTTGATTATAATTTTAGCAAGTTAAATTTCTTACGATTGAATTTTTGTTTTAATTCTAAATAACATTGTAAAACATTTTTATTTTTTGCATTAAAGTAAGACAGTTAAAATTAAAATTCAACGGAAAAAAACCAATACATAGAAACCGTATCAAAAAAGATGCACCAAATTTAGCCCACTACTACAACATATCATACAACTGACACAAGACCGCACCACACTCTGACAAACAGACCCCGCACATCCAGGCATACAACAGCTAAACAAACAAAAAATACAAAAACAAATAGCGGAACATAAAACAAACACATGGCAGCAACACATCACAAAACACTTCACGCACAAACACAACTCTCACAAACTATACAACACAATTGCACAACTCAACAACAAAAAACGATTGAGATTTGCATCACTTAATTAAACGTAGGTATAATTTTCTTGCAGCTTATTCTTCTAAAAAATGTACTAAGCAGCTCACAGCCACAAATGTTTAGTTATATAGTGCTTCGTTCTGAATTTGATGCAAATTAGACAAAAAGCAAAAATTATAAAAATCACTTTTTGTATGAAAATGTTGATCATGTAAAACAACACAAATATAAAACTATTGCAAAAACACTTTATTCAACATTCATCCAGTAACTTTTGTGCTAGTTCTTTTGTGTTATAAAAATAAGCCAATTTTCCAACACTCTAAATTGTGGCCGAAATTAATCAGATACCCTACTGTTAGTGTGATGGGTGTTGATTGTAGTTGTTTTATTGTACGTGTGATTTTGCGGTATGTTTTGTGAGTTGTGGATTGTGTAAATTGTTTGTTGAAATGTTTTGCTATGCTGTATGGGCGAGTGATTGTTTTTGTGTTAAATCTGTTTTTGTCTGTACATTGTTTTTTGTTGTTGAGTTGTGCTATTGTGTTGTATAGTTTGTGAGAGTTGTGTTTGTGCGTGAAGTGTTTTTTGATGTGTTGCTGCCAGATGTTTGCTTTATGTTCTGCTATTTGTTTTTGTATTTGTTTGTTTAGCTGTTGTATGCCTGGATGTGTGGGGTCTGCTTATCTGAGTGCGTTGGGGTGTTGTGTAAGTTGTATGATATGTTGTGGTAGTGGCCTAAATTTGGTGCATCTTTTTTGATACGGTTTCTATGTATTGGTTTTTTTCCGTTGAACTTTATTTAAACTGTCTTACTTTAATGCAAAAAATAAAAATGTTTTACAATGTTATTTAGAATTAAAACAAAAATTCAATCGTAAGAAATTTAACTTGCTAAAATTATAATCAAAGGATAACGTAGAAAGATAGTAGTATTATGTAATAACGCACTGCTTAAATGTGATCAAGGCGAAAAATGGAATGTGTAACACAGAATGACTTAATTTAATAGAAAATATAAACAAAAAAATCTAATCGAAAAAAATTAATTAGCTTCAAATTAAATCAAAATACATTGTGATTTAAAGATAAAGATAGTAAAGTAACGTACCGGAAAAGGCATACGAGGGACCGGTAGCGGTGTCGGTTTCTTCCAGTCCATCGTTGAGGGTGGTGATGAGACTGTCGGTTGCGGGAGCATCCCTCCTCCGCTCAGCTGATTTGGCGGATTGAGAAGGGCGGGCCCGCCAGGGCTGTTTGTAATCGATTCCGGCGGCCCCACTTGTCGCTGTGGGAGTTCCTCCGGCACCACAACGGGTGGAGGCGGCTGTTGCTGATTGGTCGTCGCGGCTGAAGGGGGCGGTCCCAAAAGGGATGGTTTGGCTTTCTTCACCTCCTGGGGTTGGTCGGCGTCGTAGCCGTCTTCTGCGGCGCCGGATCCAGACGGGGCCATGGGTTTCGATACGTTCCACATCCGCTCGAACTGGCGCTGGGCTTTCTTTGGCGGGGGCTGCTTTATCAGCGTCTTCTTGGCGCCGACATGGATCTGTGGGGCGTTTGGGTCTTCCGGAAGAAGTGTGGGTCCGCCGCCCAACCCGGGCACAAATCCCACCTTCCTCAGGGTGCTGCTCTCCTTCAGACGCTCCAGTACGTCTCCTTCCAGGCCCATGCCAGGAATTACCGAAGCCCCGCCGCCCGAGTCCCCAACACCTGATTCCTCCTCTCCCGGTCCGCCCATAGACCTCCGTTTCTCCTTCTCTCCGCTGGCCCCCACTGCCATCCCTGATTGGCCCACGAGAGCGCCAGAAGGCGGAGCCACGACGGATTGGGCCGCCGCCGCCGCTCCCGGCCCGGTCATATTGTGAAAGTCCTCCAGGGTGTCCCCGGGTCGATTCCGCGTCCAGAATTTGGAATTGTTGTCGTTGGACCCGGAGGCGAGGATGTGACCCAACGGGTGCCATTCCAGGGTCCAAATTGCCTGGTCGTGGGCGTGTTCCACCAAACCGATCTCTTTTTCGTTATTCACTAGCCAGTAGGCTAAAGAGCCGTCGCCACTACCACTAACAAACAGGGACTCATGAATCGGGTGCCAGGCTAGAGCTAAAACAATAATGGTTAGTTAGCGAAAAAACTGTAATGTTTTATTGTTTAATTAATTTTATTTCCTAAATTGTTTATAATGAAACAGGTTTTGAACGGGTATTTAACATATCATGCTGCTAACGAGATATACATATTTTAAAGAAAATTTAGTCAGTTTATAACTTAAAATCTTAATTGCCTGTTTAAGTCACGTTAAACCGTGTTAAATTTGTTTAAGCCATGGCTTAAACATTTTTAAACTAATGAAAAAATTAACATTATTTATTAACAAGTCTGAATTGCGAATCATTTTTTTAGATTTACACATTACTATTTTAATATAATATTTTTACATGAGTATTTATTTAACCAAATTTTCGTGCCAAAAGTTTAAGTAGTTAAAACTTTTAGGTAGGCAATTTACTTTTAAAAGTGTTTACTAATGAGAAATTTCTTGCACGTCAAGTTTTTAATAAACTACAGCTCAGTGGCGTAGCCAGGGGGGGCGGCACCCCCCCCACACCGAAATCCGCCGAAGCTGGATTTCTTCGTAAGGGGGAGGGACCCTTACGTTTTTTGAATTTTTGGAGAAAAATTTTTTTCTTTATATATAAATTCAGAAACATTTCTGATGCGTTCCAAAAGCATAAAAATACCCAAAAAAACTGAAATTTTTCCCGCTTCGCAGGAAGTGTACATTAATTATTTTGTTAGTTTTTTTTTTAATTTTCGATGCATTGTACCATTCAATAGATAGCTAAGCCATGTGCCTTTGCCTCAGATATTGAATGGCAATACTATATAGATGTTTGTTAAAATTCATATTTTATAAGAAATGTAGGTTTGATAATGGATGTTTTAAACCCCTTAATAACAGTTTTTACACTCTTGGGGTTGTCCGCCTTTTCACCTCCCCCCATGGCGAAGCGTGGCATTTTGTATAATTTTTTTACTTTAAATTTTGAGTTATAAAAATTTAATACAAATCTTAGTGCATTCTTAAATCAAAAATTAATCAGTATAAAAATTTTTTCCACTACGTGGGAAGGTCAGATTTATATATATCGTCGTTCCCAGGCCGTGCTGGGAAATACGGTAACTGTGACTCTTTTTATATCTTAATACCCAACTAATATTACAAACCTATATTGACTGCCTTGTATACAGTAAAAAATTAATATTATCAATAATAATTTTTGTTATTATAACTTACACCATACTCATTCGCAAAATTTAAAGACATCAGAAAATAGATGTGTTATAAATAAACAAGTTGTGTTATATATACAATTTTATCGCCTGATAATTTTGAAGATCAGACATAATTGTGCAGAAATTAGGTTAAAAAAAAACAAAAGTAAAATGTATGTTCATGCAAACACCAGGGGCGATTTTTAAGCAGTTTTTAGTGCACATTTAAAAAAATTTTCGCCTCCGACGGCTGGGGGGACACTCCCTAGACCTTCTGGTCGACGTTTCGCGTCGGCTGGCGCTGCTACGGGGCGCAGGCTGGGCGCTTCGCGCCACTTATTTCCCACTTTTTCTCTCCCCCAGACCGCCCTCCCCGAAATGAAATCCTGGCTATGCCACTGCTACAGCTCTATGAAAATGCTTACTAATAATTAGTGTTGGTTTTATACTTACAAGTGACTTCTTTTTTATGACCTCTAAAAGAACGGACTTCCTTCATCATACGAATATCATAAAGTTTGACTTGGTGGTCTCTAGCTCCTGATAACAGCCAATTTCCGTTCAAATTCCACTGCACAGTCATCACTGAATTCTTGTGGTCGTGTCTAAAATATGTGTCAATTTACAATGATGTACTAGTCTGCAAAAAAGTTATACGTACAGACATTTTTTCCCTTAATTTTAACGAAAATAATAAAATTATGTAGACATAGCGAGTTTGACACAATAAATTTAAAGTAAGCACGACGACAAAGGTTGAAACTGAAAAGATAGTCTGAGAAAAAGTTTTAATGATATCACTAAAAATATAGGTATAATCATAGGTGGGCAGCCTCTCGGATTTTGGGGGGGGGGGGTATAGGGGGGGGTCAAATGTAAGGGGGGGTGTCCAGCAAGACCCAAATTTTGAGGGGGTGTACCCAATATTTCCGCGCTGCCTTATAATGAGCTTAAAACGCGTAAAAAACTTAAAACAAGCTTATAATTGCTTTAATAGTGTGTAAGATTAAAATAAGAACTTATAGCAAAGTATAAATTTTTTTTTTTTAATTCTTTTAATAAATAATGTGCAATGGCGCAGTCAGGATTTCATTCAGGGGCGTCGGTCTGCGGGGGGGGGGAAGAAAGAGTTGTCAAAGCGGCGCGAAGCGCCGCCGCCTCGCGCCGGCGTAGCGGCGCCAGCCGACGCGAAGCGTCGGCCGGGGGGGTTGGGGGGCGCTCCCCCAGCCGCCGGAGGCGAAAATTTTTTAAAAAATATATACTAAAAACGGCTTAAAAATCGTCTCCTGGTGATCGCGTGAACATACATTTTACTTTTGTTTTTTTACCTAATTTCTACATAATTTTCTGTGATCTTAAAAATTCAGTCAGGGGGTAATTTAAATTGTAACAATGCCCCCCGGAGGAGAAAATTTATAATTTGAGGCGCTAAAATACACTAGAAATTTTAATTCCAAATGATACTAATTACAAAATTTAAGGTTTTTTATAGCTATACTATACATTTATAACATTGTGTTTAAAACGTTAAAAAAAGGATAATAGTGTTTATAGTAGTTTTATTAAACATGTATGCCTTAACTACTGAATGGGATAATCGATTTGCAATTGAAAAACTAAGATAAATTGCCAATTTAAACTGCCCGCGTAGCGGGGAAATTTAAACTGCCCGCGTAGCGGGGGAATTTAAAGGTAATAAAAGGTAATGAACGGGGAAATGCGCGGAAAAATTTTTTAGTCCTTTTATAACACTTAAAAATTTTTCTTTGGGAGGCGAATTTGGGGGGGGGGTGTCCCCGACTACCCCAAATTTAAGGGGGGGGGTCAGCAAAATACGCAATTTTGGGGGGGGGAAAACCCCCCAACCCCCCCCCCCCCCCTGCCCACCTATGGGTATAATACTGAAAACAGTATTAATATTTTGAACTTCGCTGATGCTGTGTATCCTGTTGAGTAAACATTAAATACAAAATATAAATTTAATTGAATTTATATTAATGCAGATGCAGCTATTAATGTTAAATTTAGTAAAAAATAAACCAAAAAATAATTTTATTAAAAAGTTGATGCTTGATTAAAAAACCAACCACTAAAAGTCTCCAATGAGTACACAAACCACAATTATAAAATGTTGTTTTGAGATGGGGAAAGGTAGGATAACGTTTACTCTTCTAACATCAAATATTTGGTTTATTCTTATAAAAATTAAGCCCAAAAGGCTAATATTAAAGTTTATAAAAATAAAATCTTTTTTTTAGAGCAATTCATCAACTTAAAACTTTTGTTTAATATCAAATGAGGATCCCATTTGAATTGAATACCGTTCTTCAAAACCCACATTTTCTGCGCTTAAAAAACGGGTAGGGCGGGTCCCTCTAAATTTTAAAGGCGTGTCTTTATTTCGCTCAAACTGCAATGGATCTATTTTGATTTTTAAAGGTGTGGTGGTCGTGGTATAAGCCAACCCCAATACAGGAAATTAAACCACGACACAACGGCGGTTGAAAAATCCGAAAAACGCATTGTTGCCTGTGCGCTTTGTTTTTTCTCGGATTACTTTAAGTTACAACCATATATCGGCAGTCAAGGTTAACCCTTCCCCCCATAGATGTTTTTGGGGGGGGACAGAGGGGTGCACCCCCCCCCTATCGCCAAAATTTTGTACCCCCCCCCCCCTGGGAAAATCCCCCCAGGGGGCCCCCCCCTCCCCCCAAGCTCGAGAGCGGTCCGACCTACCCCCCCCCTGGAAGGCTGGACCCCCTCCCCCCCCCCTCCCGACTAATTTGGAAGTATATTTTTTTATTTTACTGTCAAAAACACAGGTTTTTAGTTAAAAACAGTGTTTAAATACACTTTTTAGGCCTAAATAAGCTGTTTTAATACATAAAATTCAATATTAGACCTAAAAACACTTAAATTATTGAGTTTAAAAAATTTTGCTGAAAAATTGGACCCCCCCCTGACCCCCCCCCTAAATTTGAAATCTTGTCACCCGGGGTTGACCCCCCCTAAAAAGCCAGGGGGGTTCGGACCCTCCTGGACCCCTCCCCTAAAAAATTTTGGCCTTCCACCCGGAGGTGGACCCTCCCCCCCCCTAGCGGACCCGACCAAACACAGCTATGTTCCCCCCCCCCCCCCAAAAAAAAATTTCTCAGATGGGGGTTAGTCCTCCCCTTTAATTTTAGAAAAATGAAAAAAAAGTCTTGAAAATGACTTCTAACTGCCTCCAAACTTAAGTTTTGCTGTTAAAATCAGTTTTTTTTTTGGCAAAAAAGCTCAAAAATGCAATAAAAAGGGCTTTTTGACCTAAAATTAGCGTTTTTTTTCCCTTATTTTTCCTTCGAAATCGATATGGAAAAAATGCACCCCAGAAAAAAAACAATACTTATGAGCAAAATGTGTTCCTCGGATTTTAATCTCCTCTCTGAATTCGGGTTTAACCCCCTACTCCGGAAAAACTTGCCTATGTATGGTTACATCATTAACTAACTAATAATACGAATAACACAATTTCTCACATCGCCATTTTCTTTTATATTCCATATCGCTTTGATAAGTAAAAAAACGCATGGTTCCGGTCATAAATATTATAGCTCAAAAAATTAAAATATTCAAAAAAATTACTCAGTTAATTGGTTCGTATATAATTTTTTTTTTATTTTCCGAATATAGTCAATAATTTTCGAACATGTATACATTTTAGGAATCCAAACAACCTGCTTATTTATGCCCTTTACCTTGTGTAATTTTCTAAAGTGATTTAACAAATTGTTATACTGTTGAGCTCTGTGGAGCTCCGTCCATTAGTAGCGCATGAATTTTCGCGCTTCACTCTGTAAATACGCCACTGATTGTTCAATATTTTTTCTTACGAATATGATGGAGCTCCCCTCCGGAAATCTGAGCTCCATGTAACATCACTAATTTCCCTTATTTTAGAAATCCGCGTCTGCTAATTTTTTTATTGCTAGTTTTTGCTTCTAAAATTACCTAAAACCTAGTTTTTCATAGATTTTTTGACCAGCTCCAAATTAAAATTTTCAGACAATGCATTTAAGAAAAAAAAACGGTATGATATGATACGAATACATGAAGTATATACTGTTCTGAAAATCCGTATTCACAGGTTTTAAAAAATATTTAGTTATGTTTCTGTTCCTTTTCCTACCATCTAATATATATCATGCTCCGGAGCTTCAAACGTTTAAAACGGAGTTTGATCCGGAGCTCCGTCTTTCGTATAAGCGATAAAACTTTAAATACGCTCTGAAGTATTATACTTGCATTTTCAGAGCAATTTTATTGTTCTTAATAATTTCTGGAAAAAAAAAATTTTTTTAAAATTTTCTGACAAAATTATTTATTGGATTACTCTTTAATATTCCTAAAATAAGTACGAAGGGAAAGCGGACTAAGCCTCCTGGAAAATATAACGACGTCTCATCCCTCCACCTAAAATTATTCATTGGATTACTGGTTAGTATTCCTAAAATAAGTACGAAAGTGGACTAAAGCTCCTGGAAACATAACTAATTCCTACACTCTTAAATTATTTATTGGATTACTCTTTAATATTCCTAAAATAAGTACGAAAGTGGACTAAAGCTCCTGGAAACATAACTAATCCCTACTACAAATATACAAACCTGTGCACTGCCCCCGGTCTTTTATTAGGGGGCAACTTATTTGAAACGGGGGAGGGCAAGCAGGGAAGAAAGAAAAAAGAAGGGAAAAAGCACAAAAAAAGCGAAAATAAGGTAAAAATAGGTCTAAAATGGCTTAAAATACATTGAAATAGGCTAAAAACTGCAAAAAATTCGCGATGATAGCGTCATCATAGGTCAAAAATGGCGTCATAATTTTAGGGTACCTTTTCATTTTTTGGCGGAGGGGGGCAAATCCTCCAATAAAGCGGGGGGGGGGGGCATTTCCAGACCGTGCACAGGTCTGAATATATATTATGATGCTTCGGTCATTTAAAGTGGTAAGAGTTTCGGAGTTTTGATTCTAAAATGAGCGATTTTAAGATTATTTGCGCAAAACATGTTTTTCGTTAATGTATTCTATGAGCATTTTAAAAAAAATATTGTTATGGTTTGAAATAAAGTTTGAAAATAACTCAGTTTACAAAACACTTGTAATATAAAATAATTTATGACATCACTCTCTAATTATTCAGTAAATTGTAGAAATATGTGCCGAAGCTCCAGGAATATACTCGTGAGCTCTGAAACCGGAGCTCGGAGCTTTGGAAAAAATCGCCAATCTATAAATACTGTCTGTCTCACACGTCAGTCGCTAAAGGACTGGTTATGTTCAGAGATTGCAGGATTTACAGTGGCGCTTATTTTTTTAATGATTGCGTAAATTCAACCTGTATTTATACGTGATGTTCTTTGGAGCGGAGCTCTGTTTTTAGAAGCTCCGGAGCAACCCCAAAGTTCCGCTCCATTTCTGTAGTAGTTTTATGAATAATAAAGAGTAATTATAGATCATTTTGTCAACAAAAAAATTTGTGTACGAATTTTTTTAAAATCTTAATTAAACGGCAAAAATAATTGTTAAAATCAAAATCTCCGGGGCTCGCTCCGCTTTAAATGACGGGAGCTTCGGAGCATGATATTGGAGGGTGGGAACATCAGTCCTATTTGTTAAGTTTTAAAAAAATGGTCCCACCCCACCCTCTAGTCAAATAAAATATTTTCATACCAAAAGCTTCAGAATACAATTTCAACGTTCGGACAAACTAAAACTTTTATGTTTCAACCTGATAAAACAGACCCTCGTCAGTAAATCTAAAAAAGTTTTAATTCATAACATTATATACTTTTTAGATTTTCTGACGAAAGCCTGTGTTTTATCCGGTTAAAACATAAAAAAAGATATTTACTACTTATTTCTGTCATAAAACGCCATGCAACAAGCTAACAATTTCAATTTTAATCATCAACAAGACAGCGCTAAAGAACTCCGTACTTATGAAACTTTTATGATTGTCTGTGTTAACATAATTTTTGTAATTTTTGAAATTAGTATACAACTTTTGCCACTTTACAATCAAAAATTGGGGGGATTTCGTACTTTTGATAAGTTGGTTATGTATAGTTTGGAAGTACGAACTTGAAAGTACCATAATGAACGATAAAAATTTGCAGTGTCGTTATGGTTGCGCTGTAAACAATAGTTTTGTGTTTTTATAAAACTACAAAAACACCAAAAATAAGGGTTCTTGTCCTGATATTTTGTAAGATTTTTTTGTTAGTAAATGTTTTTTTAGTAATACTGTGCAACAATGACAGGTTGTGAAATCGAAAGTGATATCGACCGCACTAATTTTATATAATAAATCTGAAAAAACAAATTGGTTATGGAGTAAACTCTGCCCACTTGCCGAGTGTAAGATGTCATAAACGTAGTTCCTCCAGTATTTTGAGTAGCAACGTGTCGTTCAACATTTTTAGAGCAGAAAATATATAAAATGATTTTTTTGTTCCTCCATGAAATTTTAATGTATTATTTATTATTGTTTCTACATTAGTGTGAATACTAAACTAATTTTTTATATTAACTCGTCAGAAACCAATTATTAATTACCTACTTTATTAGTTTAACATATTGGTTTTCAAATTTAAATAAATGGTTCAAAAACTTAAATGCATTCATAGATGAACAAGGGGGGGTAGAGTGGGCTCCACCCATCCTAGCTTCGAAATTTTTTGCGAATTTTCGAATTTTTTACCCCTGACCCCCTCTAGATTTTGAAATCTGACCCCCCTCCCCTCTCGAGAAAATTTTAAGTACTTTTTTTTACTAAATTTTCTTCCAAAAACGTCAATTTTTAACACAAATTCTTATTTTTACACCTTTTTTAAACCTAAATATCGATTTTTATTCAATAAAATGTAGTATTATCTTATAAAAAACTATTATTAAACATTTAATGGTTTAAAAGTATTTTGTTTCGGAAATTGGACCCCACCTGACCCTTACTAGGTTTTAAAATATTTCACACCGGGTCGACCCACCCCAGAAACCTAGGGGGGTTCGACTTCGACCCCTCTTAGAATTTGAAATGTCATTTACCCGGGGTAAACACCCCCTCTAGCTTTTTGACCGTGTTCATCTATGAATATATTATTTATAATTGTTTCTACATTGGTGTGAATACTAAACGAATCTTTTGTATTAACTCATCAGAGACCAATTAATAATTGCTTTGTTTTAAAAAAATTTTAAAGTGCCAAAATTTCTAACTTTCAACTTCATTGACGAAATAAGGATAATTTGTTCATAAAAAATCAGTGGTTTTACCACGTCAGGGGTCATTACGCCGCCACTCTTGTTTTTCTTAAAAACAATTGTATAATCTATATAGTTTTTAGATAATTCACATAATTTTAAAATAAAACTTATGTAAAAATATTTCGCTCTAACTAAAAAATGTGGTCATTTATTAATTTTTATTACTGTGTTAGGCATTTATTTCGATTAAAATGTAACATTACGGTTTAAAAAAAAGAATTTTCAATAATGTACCTAGCAATTATTTTTTATTTAAGGCGTTTGTTCTTAATTTAACTTTTGAGGTTAATATTACAAATATATATTTTTCAGCTTTTCTCCGACAGACGTTAAGTTAGCGACGGCTAGTGATGACGGGACTGTGCGGGTATGGGATTTCATCAGGTGTCAAGAGGAGAGGATTTGTAGAGGCCACGGGGCGGATGTCCGGTACGTCAATCTTATCAAAATCTTTACTCTAAGTATTAAAAAACCGTCGTCCCAAAATGAGTCACAGTCGTTATGAAATGCACTACACACGTTACTGTGACTTATTCTATAGTTTATACGGTGCTGCTTAAAATTCAAAATAAGTCATAGTCGCATATGTTTTATAGTAATTGTGGCTCATTCTGCCTTAGTAACGACGAAACCTCATTTTTAAAATAATCCTATTACTCAATTCTCAAGCTAGCAATGAAAAATGTTTAAAATAGAGCATGGGAAAGAAAATGGAAGTTAAAAAACCGTACCCACAACAGCAATTCTTGACAATTGCGAAATTGTATCTTTTAATTACTTAAACTGAATCAAACGTATAATGGTAGTTGGCTAAACTGCCGCGTGGCTTCCCGCGCCACCGATAATTGCAATTTTTATATATATATTTTTTTTTGAAATAAAACTTTAAATTTTTTTCATCAGTAAATTAAGAATTAACAAAAAATATTTTATTGTTTTCACCGTTTTCCGCGGAGTTGAAGTAGATGGCGCTGTGCGGTTTCCGCCACCAATAACAACCAAGCACAGCCGTCTGCTGTTATTGTGCAGTTTCTATGAGGAACTGTCTGTTGTCTGCTTTGTACAATCCTTATTGTTGCCAAAAGTCTGTTATTGTGCGGTTAGAAGTTTTTATTTTACTATTTTTCAATTTATTATTTTGATCAATAAATCGATAACAAGGACCTAAATGAAAAAAGCGGCTCCTAAGAAAGTTGCGTAATTCTTTTTTTCTTTCCAATGAGCCCATATTTATTTTTGATCAATCAGTAACGATGGAGGAATATCGATTTTAAGAATTGAGCGTTAGAATAATAATAATAAGAAGAAGAAGGAGATGAACATGAATTTCCAAAGTTAGCCACGTTCTCTAATTATGGTTGACGCGGCGCCGTGGGTCTAAATCGACCCGAGGCGCTCATGCGCCACCCATGTTTAAAACAACGCTTTTTAAAAAGGTCCCGCCATCTTAGTACTACTACCAGCCAATCAAAGAACACGCTTCACCTCCTTTCACCGGGAGATAAAACTTGCCTCGTATGCGGGTAGGTTTCGGAGTACAGCACTCCGGACTACCCCCCTAAAATTCGGGGGGTCCAGTCATACATGGGCACGGGGGGGGGGTTGGGGGGGTTATCACCCCTAAATTCTGAGAAGGGGGTTTAACAACACCCCCACTCAGAAGTGGGGGAGGGGGAGAAAAGGTTACCCTTCCCCAATTTCGGAAAAATGAAGAAAAAAAATGTCTTTAAAATGACTTCTAACTGCCTCCAAACTTAAATTTTGAGGTCAAAATGAATGTGTTAAGCAATAAAAAGCTTAATTAAATGCAATAAAAGGGGTTTTTGACCAAAAATTAGCGTTTTTAACCTATTTTCCTTCAAAATTGAAAAAATATGGGTAAAATGCGCTCCAGAAAAGAATGATATGGATATTTTTCGTTACTCAGATTTTGACCCCTCCCCATAATTTGGGGTTTAACCCCCCCCCCACTCCGGACCAACTTGCACATGTATGGGTCCAGTACTAAAAACGCTAACAATGAGGTATTTGAGATATACCCCCAAAAATTTTTTGGGATACCCCCTCCAAATTTCGGGGGTCGGGTATACCCCTCTCCCCAAATCTGGGAGGCTGCCTACCTATGGTTATATGTGTTATTTTGTATGTTGTGTTTGATGATATGCTGCAACTTTTAACTTCAAACATCTAGCCTTTTTGCTTTAATTTTTTATATTTATTAAATTTACCAATTATTAAATGTTTTTATAAGAAATTAAAATTTAAGATGCGTGGATTGGCATCCGCAGAAAGGTCTTTTGGTCAGTGGAAGTCGAGATAGTCAACAACCGGTGAAGATTTGGGATCCCAAAACGGGACAATGCTTGGCCACTTTGTAAGCATACTCAATAATTATTTTTATTTTTTATATTATATATATTAGACGGTGTATAGACTCTTCAGTTTTTTTGGAACTCGACACGTTTAAAAAATTTTGAATTTTAGAAGGTATTCAATTCAAATGGGATCCTCATTTGATATTAGACAAAAGTTTTAAGTTGATGAATTGCTCTAAAAAAAGATTTTATTTTTATAAATTTTAATATTAGCGTTTTGTGCTTAATTTGTATAAGAATAAACCAAATATTTGATGTTAGAAGAGTAAACGTTATCCTACCTTTCCCCATCTCAAAACAACATTTTATAATTGTGGTTTGTGTACTCATTGGAGACTTTTAGTGGTTGGTTTTTTTAATCAAGCATCAACTTTTTAATAATATTATTTTTTGGTTTATTTTTTACTAAATTTAACATTAATAGCTGCATTAATATAAATTCAATTAAATTTATATGTTGCATTTAATGTTTACTCAACAGGATACACAGCGTCAGCGAATTTCAAAATATTAAATACTGTTTTCAGTATTATACCTATATTTTTAGTGATATCATTAAAACTTTTTCTCAGACTATCTTTTCAGTTTCAACCTTTGTCGTCGCGCCTACTTTAAATTTACTGTGTCAAACTCGCTATGTCTATATAATTTATTATTTTCGTTAAAATTAAGGGAAAAAATTTCTGTACGTATAACTTTTTTGCATACTAGTACATCATTGTAACTTCACACATATTTTAGACACGATCACAAGAATTCAGTGATGACTGTGCAGTGGAATTTGAACGGAAATTGGCTGTTATCAGGAGCTAGAGACCACCAAGTCAAACTTTATGATATTCGTATGATGAAGGAAGTCCGTTCTTTTAGAGGTCATAAAAAAGAAGTCACTTGTAAGTATAAAACCAACACTAATTATTAGTAAGCATTTTCATAGAGCTGTAGCAGTGGCATAGCCAGGATTTCATTTCGGGGAGGGCGGTCTGGGGGAGAGAAAAAGTGGGAAATAAGTGGCGCGAAGCGCCCAGCCTGCGCCCCGTAGCAGCGCCAGCCGACGCGAAACGTCGACCAGAAGGTCTAGGGAGTGTCCCCCCAGCCGTCGGAGGCGAAAATTTTTTTAAATGTGCACTAAAAACTGCTTAAAAATCGCCCCTGGTGTTTGCATGAACATACATTTTACTTTTGTTTTTTTTTTAACCTAATTTCTGCACAATTATGTCTGATCTTCAAAATTATCAGGCGATAAAATTGTATATATAACACAACTTGTTTATTTATAACACATCTATTTTCTGATGTCTTTAAATTTTGCGAATGAGTATGGTGTAAGTTATAATAACAAAAATTATTATTGATAATATTAATTTTACTGTATATCGTCGTTACTCTGACACAAGGAGTCACAATGACTATAAAATCAACGTGACTCCGACTCATTTTGTTTATATTAGTTGGGTATTAAGATATAAAAAGAGTCACAGTTACGAGTATTTTACGACGCATCTGGCTCATTGTGTCAGAGTAACGACGATATATATA
>JASAMX010021574.1:0-21018 GCA_030248175.1 Microlaimidae sp. YZB2_3
TGATGAAACTTAGATTAATATTATTTAATAAGTCACTCTTTGTGGTTTAGATATTTCTTTCAATTTTTATCCCACCTCTAAAATTTTGGTTTCATAACGGCCAGTGAAATATAGACAAAAATAGCCGGTAAGATTAAAAATAAATACAAAGCAAAAAAAACATACGCAAAAAAACCCCACAACCTTAGCAAGTTTAATTATCACATTAAGAGACCTGTGCACTGCCCCTCCGGGTTAAAACGGGGGGGCAATTCCAAAATGTGGGGCAACTTTTTTGCCACGGGGAGACAATAAAACGGGGTGGCAAGCAGGGCTGAAAAAAAGAAAAAAAGAAAAAAAAAGAAAAAAAGAAGGGAAAAGGGGAAAAAGGGACAAAAAAAGCTAATGTAAGGTAACAATAGGTCTAAAATGGCTTAAAATACATTGAAATAGGCTAAAAACTGCAAAAAAATCGCGTTGATGGCGTCGTCATAGGTCAAAATTGGCGTCATAATTTTAGGGCACTTTTCCTTTTTTGGCGGGAAAGGGGGCAATAAAACGGGGGGGCATTTTCAGACCATGCACAGGTCTGCATTAATTTTAGTTTGTAGCAAAAAGTCCAACAAAACATCAAAACGTTCCATTTTCAGCGATATTAAAGCGTTTTTTTAGTTATTTTACTTGATCTAGATCAATCAGAATCCTTTAAAAAATGAAAAAAATACCACTTAAAATTGAAATTTCGGCTGGTTGGTTTTTGGACATCAAGGACAAAATATAAAACTTGTTTTATAAGTGATTAAACTTAAACTAAGTGCTAAAATAAAATAAACATAGCAAAAAAGCAAAGCTCCTAGTCCGTCGTAGGGCATCAGATAATTAAACATAATAAAAATGCTATTTAATTACCTTCGCAATAATAATTTCAATGATAAAAAACAATATAACTTAGGTTGGCGAAAAATATTATTCTAAAAAAAATAAAATATTTTTGTCAAAACAGCAATGCTAACTGCTTATCTTTTTCAAATTTAATTTATTTTCTGATGTCTATACACTCGACTCAGACGTAGCTCTAATTACAAAAATATAAACGCATAGGTGCGTAAACTTTAGGATTTTTTGGAGTTCATTTATATTTTTATTCGTTTTGATCATAAAAACAAACTTAAACGCTTTTAATTTAAATAATTTTAGAAACCCATTCGTTTTGCTCACTTATGCGTATAATGCTAATATGACTATCAAACGCTAAAAAAGCAAGGACAAACTTTTAAAAATATTTAAATAAGCCCAAAAAATAATAAAAGCGATAAAAATGAAGCTATTATTGAACTGTGGAAGAAGCAAAAACGAAACTTGAAGAGTATATATCTGCGGCAATGTACCTAAAATAAATAAAAAATTAGATCTTTACACAAATTAGGGAATAATTTTCTACATTATTTACCTTTAAATAAGATATTTTGAAACCGAAGAGATTTAAGTGCTTGAGTTATAAGCCTGCTTAAGCAGTAAGCACTAATAATAATAAGTTCCTATTTCAATTATTGTCAAAATAAAAATAATCATTTCATTAAAAACGCTTATAATATAATTACTTCATGCCGTACTTCGCGCCGTAGGCGCGAAATTTTGAAAAAAAATTTTCAAACTTATAAAATATATCATACATTTTAATGTTTCCAAAACGTAAAATTCTCCCTGACTTGTCAGAACTCTCCCTGTCTTCTCCCTGACTTCCCTGACCACTTTTTGCTCTTCCTGTCCTCTCCCTGACTTCCCTGACTCGCTGGAAACCCTGTGTTATTTGCATTGGTTTTTTTTAAGTTAAACTTGAAAAATTTTAGATTTAAGATTTAAAATCGTCCGACAGCACGAAAAAAATTTCAAAAATTGTCTTTGAATTTTATTAGAAACATTACTTAAAAGTTGTGAAAGGAATATAAACGTCGAGCGCTAAGCGGAGAGAAGCGCGAGAAAATTTTTTAAAATTCTTCTCTTAGGATCCCAAATTTTTACCTCCGCCAGTCCAAAAAGGGGGGTTACAAACCCCCATAACCCACCACCCCCCCCCCCTCTGGCTACGCCCTTCCTCCGTGCCTTCTGACAATTTTTATTGATGAAAGCATTGCACAAGACTGCCGCTGGTGTTATAAATTAAAATATACAAAATATATTAATAATAATAAAAAAATATGCAAAAGTACGAGTGTCAAGTTTCGAAGAAATTTGCGACCATAATACATGACTTTGTCTCGTTTTCTGAAGCGGTAGCGTTCCCTATTTTTACGATCCTTTTCATCTTTTTGAGAAGATTCAAACTCATCACTAACAGACGGAGTTTCAGCTAAATAGTTACAAAACAATACATTAATACATTAAAATCAAACTAAATTAAAAATAAGTAAAATAACAAAAACTGTTGTCATAGTTCTTATTAACTATTTTTTTTACAAAAAAAACTTTTGACAAAATCTAACAGCATTTAACCAGTGGCGTGCCCAGGGCAGGGGGCAGCAGTCCCCCCTCCGAAATCTTGCGAAGCCGGGTTTTTTCGTAAAGGAAAGGGACCCTTACGTTTTTTTTTTAAATTTTGGTAAAGAAAAATTTTTATTTAATATTAATCCAAAAACTTTCCTGATGCCTTCCAAAAGCCTATTAATAGTTAAAAAAAAATTTCTCCGCTACGCGGGTAGTTTAAATTGAAAATTTATCTAAGTTTTTCGATTTCAAATCGATTATCCTGTTCAGTAGTTAAGGCATACATGTTTAATAGAACTACTATAAACACTGTTATCCTTTTATTAACGTTTTAAACACATGTTTTAAATGTATGATATAAAAAAACTTATATTATGTGATAAGGCATAGAATTGAATTCCCCCAGACCACCCCCCTCCCGAAATCCTGGGCACGCTAATGCATTTAACAGCATCATATCTATTTTTTGTTTTTATTTCTACGTCCACCTATACATAACTGACAAAAAAGTGTAAAAAAATTTAAAAATCTGAAAACACTGTTACTGGCTAGATTTCAGAGTAGGTACACAATAAAACAGGCAATGGCGTGCCCAAGATTTCCTTTCGGAAGGGGGCGGTTTGACGGGAGGAGTAAATAAATACTAGCCCTGAAGAGGGGTCCGGGGCGGCAGGCTCCAGAAATGGAGGGTCTGGGGGCGAGAGCCCCCGGCGGGATCAAGGGGTAGAGCCCATAGGTGGGCAGGGGGGAGGGGGTTGGGAGGCGGTTATACTTCGCCCCAAAAATACCCATTATATCCGACACCTTCCCCCCCCCTAAAATTTGGGGGTATCCCGGACACCCACCCCCTAAAATTTAGAAAGTCCCAGTACTAAAAACGCTAAAAATTGAGTATTTGAGGTATACCTAAAAAAATTTTTGAGAACCCCCCACGAATTTGGGGGGTCAGCATAGATGAACAAGGGGGAATAGGGTGGGGTCCACCCCATACATGGGCACGGGGGGTTGGGGGGGTTAAGGGGGGTTTAACGCCCCCTACTCAGAAGGTTAACCCCCCCCCCCCAATTTTGGAAAAATGAAGAAAAAATGTCTTTAAAATGACTTGTAACTGCCCCCAAACTTAAGTTTTAAGGTCAAAATGAATGTTTTAAGCAATAAAAAGCTCAAAAATGCTATAAAAAGGGCTTTTTGACCTAAAATTAGCGTTTTTTACCTATTTTTCTTCAAAATCGAAAAACGATATGGGTAAAATGCACTCCAGAAAAAAAAGATATGGGTAATTTGCGTTTCTCGAATTTTAACCTCCCCCTCCTAATTTGGGGTTTAACCCCCCTCCCACTCCGAACCAACTTGCCCATGTATGGTCCACCCCCCTAGCCTCGAAATTTTGGGGGTCCCCCCTAGAAAAAAATCCAGGGGCCCCCTCCCCCCAAATTTTCGAATTTTTTTACCCCTGACTATGAGAGTAGCCAGGAGGGGGTCTAGACCCCTCTTTTGGGTCGGAAAAGGAAAATTTGGGGTTAGACCCCCATTTTGGGTCGCCAAGGATAAAAATTTGGGGGTTTAGAACGGCCATTTTTTAAAAATTTTTAAAATTTGGGGGAGTGTCCCAAAAATTTTTGTTGGTATACGTGAAATACCCCATTTTTAGCGTTTTTAGTACTGGGACCCATAGGCTTGGGGAAGGGGGTTATACCCCTTCCCCAAAAATCCCGATTATAGCCGAACCCTTCCCCCCTAAAATTTGGGGGTACCCCAGACACCCCCCCCTAAAATTTGGGGTTCCCAGTACTAAAAACGCTAAAAATGGGACATTTAAGGTGTACCCCAAACAAAAATTTTGGGACACCCCCTTCCCAAATTTCGGGGGTCGGGTATACCCCCAAAAAATCCGGGAGGCTGCCCACCTATGCTGGAACCCTCCAAATTTTAGCGGGAGGGGGGTGTCCAGTCCAGGGTACCCCCAAATTTTAGGGGGGTGTCGGCTATAATCGGGATTTTTGGGGGTATAACCCTCCGAACCTCCCCCTGCCTACCTATGAAGAGCCCTCCTTAAAAATCGGGTTTCACCGGATTTCGGGGGGCGTAACCGGTGAGTAACCGGTTTAGAATTTACATGGCCGTAGCCAGGATATGCCGACAGGGTGGGAGAGAACTAACTGCATGTTACTCCTACTCGGCCAAAAACGCATTATATATTTCCAGTGTTTATTTGTAAATAAATGAAATGTATTCTATGCAGTACTTGTTAGAAAACGACAGGGGGAGCGCTGCCCCCCCCCCCCTGGCTACGGCCATGATTTAGCAAATTGCATATAATGTAAACATAATTGTAAATTATCAAAAACGTGTAATTACATACAACCAAATTCTTTACTTTCTTCAGATGTTGCATTTCGATGTATCCGAGAAAGTTTATTTTTGATAAGTTGGAACAATACATAAGTTATCACTGTGACAAGTAAAAGTAACAATATTGATGAGAAAGTCTAAAAAAAAATATAATTTATTTAAAAATACAATTTTTTTTGTTTTTGATAATATATAAAGCAGTATTGAATCAAACACAAATATTTTATCTTAACTAACAAAAATCAAAAACTTTTTTTGACTTGTCTTAGTGCATGTCCTTTGCATAATCTGCTTTAGAGGAGATAAGTTCAGAGAATTCAAAAACAAACAAGTTATCACCTAGCATGGGTGTAGCCAGGATTTCGGAAAGAGGGAATCAACCCTGAACAAAATTTCCGAAAGGGGGGTCCAGAGGGATCCAAATCCTAAACGTTATAAAAGGGCTAAAAAAAATTTTCCGCGCTTCGCGCGGTGTTTATTGCCTTGTTTATGTCACATACTTAATTATTTTCCTATTATTCAATAAAAATAAGTTAATAAAACCAAGGAAAATTTTTACAAACAATTTTATACCTTGAAATTTTAGATTTTCAAAACCCTAACAACTGAAAAAAGAAAACATTGAATTACAGCTGAGCAATGCAAAGTGCGAGAAAAAGTTTTTAAAATTACTTCTCCTAACCTTTGAATTTTTAATCTCTTTATATAACAATCTAAAAAGGGGGTCTATCGTGGTCGTATCAAGATTACAAAACAGAATAACACAAATTTGGAAGTCACGACCAATTACAACATTAAGAATGGGGTGGATCCAGCGTGGTCATACTAAGATTACAAAACAAACTAACACAAATTTGCAAGTGAAGACTATATAATTGAGCGCTAAGCGAAGCGAAGCGCGAGAAAAAATTTTAAAAAATGGCTCTTCTAGACCCCTAAATTTTTATCCTTGGCGAGGCGACCTAAAAGGGGGGTCCATTGGCGTGCCCAGGGGGGGAGGCGCAAAATCCAGCGAAGCCAGATTTTGTCGTAAGGGAGACTTACGTTTTTTAAATTTTAGGAGAGAAAAATTTTTTTCTTTAATATTAATACAGAAATCTTCTTGATGCCTTTCAAAAACATATAAGTGAAAAAAACCTAAATTTCCCCGCTACGCGGGTAGTTTATATTGACAATTTATCTTAGTTTTTTGATTTCAAATCTATTATCCCGTTTAGTAGTTAAGGCATACATGTTTAATAAAACTACTATAAACACTATTAGGTATCCTTTTATTAACGTTTTAAACACATGTTTTAAATGTATAGGTATAAAAAAACACTAAATTTTGCAATAAGTATCATCTTGGAATTAAAATTTCTAGTGTATTTTAGCGCCTTAAATTAAAAATTTTCTCCCCCCCCTTGGGGGGCATTCTGCCCCCGGACCCCCCTGGAAAAGGATTCTGCCCCTTGGCCCCGCTGGGAGGCTCTCGCCCCCAGACCCCCTTCAGGGTTAGTATTAACCCCCCACCAGACCGCCCCCCCCCCCCCCAGACCGCCCATCCCCCGAAATTAAATCCTGGGCACGCCACTGGGTATAGGTACCGAAAAATAATTTTTGAGACTCCCAACAAAATTTGAGAGGTATATATATAATTTATAGCCCCCCCGAATACCGAGAGGCTGCCCACCTTAGGGTGGATCCCCCTATCGAACCCACCCAAAACATTTATGCATGTACTACTTTTAGCACTAAAGAATACCGTTTTTATCAATACATGTTTTTGTTAATATTGGGTGGTACTTCCATACATTTTTAGTTTTTTTTTAATTGATGTTGGATTAATAAATATAATGAACATGATTTTGATATTTTAAGCATACATACATGGGCACGGGAGGGGGTTGGGGGGTTAACCTCCCCCCCCCCAAATTCTGAGAAGGGGGTTTAACCCCCCCACTCAGAAGTGGGGGGAGAAAAAGTTAACCCCCCCAATTTTGGAAAAATGAAGAAAAAAATGTCTTTAAAATGACTTCTAACTGCCTTCAAATTTAAGTTTTGAGGTTAAAATGAATGTTTTAAGCAATAAAAAGCTCAAAAATGCTATAAAAAGGACTTTTTGACCTAAAATTAGCGTTCTTTACCTATTTTTCCTTCAAAAACGATATGGGTAAAACACACTCCAGAAAAAAAAACTATATTGGGTATTTTGCGTTTCTCGGATTTTAACCCCTCCCCCCCTAATTTGGGGTTTAACATCCCCCCCACAACGGACCAACTTGCCCATGTATGGTCTTGACCCTCTAGATCCCCCCTAGCTACGTCCATGTCACCTAGGTCAAAAAGGGCTTGATGTCACTCATTTTCTCTAACTATTAAATCTTGCCCCCTCTCTAAAAAAAATAAAGCGATGAGAGAGAAAAAAATAGAGAGATACATGCGAGGGAGAAAAGATGAAATGAGAAAAAAGAAGAAAAAAGCGAAGTAGAATATAGGAAAAAAAGTTAAATTGATGTAAAAAAGTAAAATAAGCCTAAAAAAATTTTGCAAAAATAGGTCAGAATTGGGGCATATTTTTAGTATGTTTTTCATTAAAACCGGAGGCACAGACACTAATAAATAAAGCGGTGATAAAGGCATTTCTTATCGTGGACACCAAAACGGAGGCACCACAGCCACTAATAAAGCGAGGAGGCATATCGAAACCATGCATAGAATCGTAAAACCAGACCTGTGCACTGCTTCCCGGGCAGTGGCGTGCCCAGGGGAGCGGGGGGGGGGGCGGCCGCCCCCCACCCCGAAATCCGGCGAAGCCGGATTTTTTCGTAAGGGGGACACTTTTTTTTTCTTAAATATTAATACAGAAACTTTCCTGATGCCTTCCAAAAGCATATTAATAGTCAAAAAAACCAAATTTTTACCGCTTTGCGGGTAGTTTAAATTGACAATTTGTCTTAGTTTTTAGATTTCAAATCGATTTTGCCGCTTAATAGTTAAGGCATACATGTTAAATAAAACTACTAAAAACACTATTAACCTTTTATTAACGTTTTAAACACAATGTTTTAAATGTATAGGGATAAAAAACCTTAAATTTTGTATTATTTATCTTCTTGAATTAAAATTTCCAGTGTATTTTAGCGCCTTAAATTGAAAACTTTCTCCCCCGGTGGCTCTGCCCCTTGACCCCGCTGGGGGGCTCTCGCCCCCCAAACCCACTATTTCTGGGGGCGAAAGCCCCCCAGAAACACCTCTCATGGTTAGTATATACCCCCCCCCCCCCAAATGAAATCCTGGACACGCCACTGCCTCCGGGGGTTTTATTGGGGGGGGGCAATTCCAAAACGGGGGGAACACAGGGGGGCAACTTTTTTGAAACGAGGGGTGCCATAAACGGGGGGGGCTAGCAGGAGAGAAACAAAAAAAGAGAAAAAAAGAAAGGAAAAGGGAAAAAAGGAACAAAAAAACGAAAATAAGGTAAAAATAGCTCTAAAATGGCTTAAAATACGTTGAAATAGGCTAAAAACTGCAAAAAAAATTCGCTATGATGGCGTGATCATAGGTCAAAAATGGCATTATAATTTTAGGCTACTTTTTCATTTTTAGCGGGGGGCAATAAAACGGGGGGAGCAAATCCTCCAATAAAGCGGGGGCAGGCATTTCCAAACCGTGCACAGGTCTGGTAACACAATACATATTTAAACTCATACCTCTTGTTCTAATTCCATTAATGATGTAGTCAGTTTTTAAAGGCAAAATAATAAGTAACCGCAAGTATTCGGTTTTGTATAAAAGTTGAAATCAAAAAACAGTTTTCCCGACATTTTTTTTAAAAATCAAATTCGTTTAAAGCTGGAAAGCTGGCGAAAGAAAATATAGCAGTTGTGACTTTGTGGACCACTAAAAATAATCATCAATTAAAATAGTAGTGGTATAAGTTTAATTCCATTCATACATGGGCACGGGGGGGAGGGGTTGGGGGGGTTAACCCCCCCCCAAATTCTGAGAAGGGGGGTTTAACCCCCCCAACTCAGAAGTGTGGGGGAGAAAAAGTTAACCCCCCCCCAATTTTGGAAAAATGAAGAAAAAAATGTCGTTAAAATGACTTCTAACTGCCTCCAAACTTAAGTTTTGAGGTCAAAATGAATGTTTTAAGCAATAAAAAGCTCAAAAATGCAATAAAAAGGGCTTTTTGACCTAAAATTAGCGTTTTTTACCTATTTTTCTTTCAAAATCGAAAAACGGTATGGGCAAAATGCACTCCAGAAAAAAAAACGATATGGGTATTTTGCGTTTCTCGGATTTTAACCCCCCCCCCCCTAATTTGGGGTTTAACCCCCCCCCCCCCTCCGGACCAACTTGCCCATGTATGATTCCATTATGTAAAGATTATCTAAAAAATAAAATTACTTATTTACAAATTTATTTGTAAAGGCACTTTTAAAATCCAAGTCCGTAGCCAGGGGGGGATTGGGGGGATTAATCCCCCCCTCAAATTCTGGGAAGGCAAAAAATTTCGTAAGGGTCCCCCCTTTGGTTTTTTTTAAAATTTAGAAAAAAAATTTTTTTTGCAAATCACTCTGTAATGCATTAAAGCTATCTAAAATGCATTATTTAAAGTGATTTTTAGGTTCATAAAAGCTCTTATTTATAAAAAAGGAATTATTTATAATTTAAAACATTAGTGCAGTGAGTTTAAAAAGCGGAAATAAGGTAAAAATAGGTCTAAAATGGCTTAAAATACACTGAAATAGGCTAAAAATATGATGTTAATATTTGATGAAAGAAGAGTTTCTTGGATTAATACTATGTCTGGTTTGTGAATTTTTAACCACTTTCGAAATTCCAGAAGTTTGTTACGAATTCCACAACAGTTCCACGTTATGATCTTGAGTTTCCCCATGGCGTAAGTTCTATAATATATAGATGAGAAGTATAAGTGTAATTTTTATAGATTGGGGTATGTCCAGGCTAGTAATGAAAATATTAGTATAACCAGTGATAGAGCAAATAGTATTGCTTCTGGATTTTGGTAAGTAAAATGTTGTAGAATTAGTTGGGAAAGAATGTTAAGTTTAATAATTATTTTGCTAACATTGTGGCGAACTTGTGGTTATTGAGATTGCCAAAAAGATTTATGGTAATAATAATAATAGTAATGGTGTTTTTAGAATGCTTAGTGACAATTGATAAAAATAATAATGATAACATACATTTGTTGTTATTAAAGAGTAGGAGGTTAATTTATTTGAAATTATATTTACATGATTAGTACCGATATTTGTGTAGCCATATTAATGAGAAGAATATTATGATATATAAAGAAATGTTATATGTTGTATGACAATATTAACAAAAGGAATATTATGTATTAAAGAAATGGTGTATGATAGTAGTAATAGTGATACTTAATGGTGTTAAAGGGGGAAGGGTAGGAGTAGTGGTGGTGATTGTTGTGATATTTGATGGAGAATAATAGTGGTATGCAATGACGTTAAAGGAAATAGTAAATATCGAATACATTTGTACATTGAAAGACAATAGCTATGGTATTGATAAGAAGTATGATGATGAGAAGTAGGAATACTGACGCGTGTCAAAATTAGTTCATACAGTTACAATGAACATAAATTATTGTCGTATAATTGAATGAGATGAAATATACCATATGAAGTAAACGTTAGGTAAAATTGGTGAAGGTTATGGTTGCTTCTTTTTTTTTTTAAATAGGATGATATTTACAGTGCTAATTATTAATAACGGTTGATGTTAACTTAATGAGAATATTAAGTGCTGATTTTTATATTTAAAGTTGATCTATTGAATATAGTAGTGTTGTGTTATTATTTTGATGATGGCAATTGATTGATTGAAGGTTAGTGAGGCATCTTTTGCAGATAGAAGTAGTGGCGGTATTAAAAGTTGCGGGTAAATGCTGATGTTTTGATGTTAGTTTTGATTACAAGTGAGAATTATTTGATTTTGAAAGTGGTTAGTGGTATCATGCTGGTGGTGGCTATTAGTTTGATGTTGAAGGTGATTAGTATTGGATGTTGATCATGATGATAGCTGAAAGTGGGTAGCATTTTGATTTTGATGTAGTTTGATGCTGGTGGTGGTCATTAGTTTAGAGGTGAATAGTATCGGGAATTGATCATGATGATGGCTGAAAGTAGGTAACATTTTGATGTTGATGGTGGTTCTTGCTGGAAGTTTTGTTTGTCCATTTTGTTGTTTTTGTTGTTTTTTTTGATTTCTTTGCAGACGTTAAAACCCGCCACCCGTGTAGTATAAAATAAACTCACCACCAAAATAATAAAAACTCCACCAAATACAATTTTAAAAATTAAAATGAAATATTTAAACAAGGAATTGTTGTTTTGGCCATAAAAGTCTTTTATTGCCAAAACAACATTGCTTAGTTTAAAAGATGAAAAAAAAATTCAAATTTTTCAAAGCCTAAGCGATACCTAAAATTGAAAACAAAATTACCTAATGGTTTGTTGTTTAATTATTAAAACAATTTTAAAAACGTTAAAAAAATTATTTATTAAAAACGTTTTAAAAATTTTTTTAAAAAAATTATTCCTAAGCCTAAGGGAAACATAAAAATAAATCTAAAATCTTTATGATAAATCTATATTTAATGATTATTTAAAAAAACCGTTGTTTTTTATAAACATAAGCAAAACCTACAAATCACACAAAAGTTTATCATGATAAATTTATATTTATTTAATTAATGGGTTGTTCTTTTATAAAGACTAAAAACTTTAGTTTTTCCTAAGCCTAAGCAAAACCTTAAAAAAACCAAGCTAAACTTTATTTTGATAAACTTTTAATTATAGGCAAATTAAATCTGGTTGACCGCAATATTTGCAGTATTGAATCGACTATTTAACAACAAAAATATTCTAAATTTTTCACTAAAGCGGATTAATAACTGTAAAGATTAAAAACTGTATTTTAATAATTATTTACTAAATTACTTAATTTGTAACCTAAATGCAAATTTTTTAAGGGCTAAAGTTGGTTAATTTTTGTATATTTTGTGAAAAGGTGGAATTAAAAAAATTTGCGTTCTTATTTGTTTTAAGAAAAAAACGTCATTGCTGCACAATTTTAATAGGTCCTCTCATGTCTGCATTCTAAATTTCAGTGTCATGTCAGCCAGATATAATTCAATCATAACAATGTGTTCTTGAAAATATTTTTTTTGTCACAAGCAAAATTTTACGATAAAAATAATGCACACACATTAACAGAATTGCAGGGAGTTCGCAATAGTTTTCACAAGTTTACACTCAGTCGTGGTGCTGTGTTGATTTGCTGGAGGTAAAAGAAAACAAGAAATTTGCATAAAATTTACGCAATCCTACGGCGATCAAATGCTCGGCGGTCTAATGCTCGGCGGTCGAATGCTCGGCGATCAAAAGCATGGCGATCAAGTGCTGGCGGTCAAGTGCTCGGCGATCAAGTGCTGGCGATCAAATTTCCAGACACCAAAAATCCTGATCTTTGCCGACGGTTCTGCCGACGGTTTTAATAAAAAAATGCCAACGGTTTGATAGTAAAATTGCTATGAAAACATTAATACCTAAAACAAACTGTCGGCACTAAGAATATAGATAAAATATATCATTCTACCCAAAATCAAACTTAAATTTTAAATAATTATTTGCAAAATAGCATAAAATCTTATATTGAAAACCGTCGGGGAGTTGCCGACGGTTTTAGGATGACCGCGGGGAAGTTGGCATGCTTTCGCGCATGTCTTCCCGCCGACTTTCCCGCTGGCTTTCGCTTTTATGCGGTTTTTAATCAAAAATAACAATAAATATTCATGAAAATAGCTAAAACTAATAAAATATGAATTTTCTAATTAGTTTTGATATTAAAATAAATTTCATTTGAATTAAAATGCGTTTTTTTTTAAACCTTTAGCATGCGTTCACGCCGGCTCTCGCAATTGAAAACACTTTAGCATGCATTCCCGCGTGTCTTCCGCCGGTCTTCCCACTCCATTTGTTTCACTTGTTTTTCCAATAACCTTAATTACGACGCGTTCCCTTTAACAAATAAGGCAGCTAAAACAGGAAAGACAGCAATTCCGGGAGCCAACTGAAAGCCAGCATGCGTTCCCGCACGTCTTCCGCCGGTCTTTCGCATAATTACACTAACATTACTATAACATTATTATTACTCATATAATACCTATCTGATATGACTTTAAAGGCTCAAAAAGAGCGCTTATTTAAGTCAGTTCCAAAACTCTTCTTGAATGCATCCAAAGAATCGACAGTTACTTGAGATGGGAGTAGATTGTTCCAAGGTGTAACAACCCTATTTGCAAAAGAAAATTTCCTTGCATTAATTCGGCAGTCTTCCATTGCCAATTTAAATGGATGAACACGGGTGGGCTGCAGGTTAAACTTAAAAAAATCATTGGCTTGCAAATACTAATAACTTTTAAATAAAAGTAATGTAGTCAATGAAGAGAATTAAAAAAAGCCGTAAAACTACACGGCAGTTACTGCAAATTTGAAACAATGTCTAAAATTCTTAAAAGAGTTTTAAAAATACCCGCTGTGGGCGTTCGGAACGCAGTATTAAATTTTGATTTTCAATTGCTGGCTTTTTTTTGTCATCAAAACTAATTAGAAATTTATATTTCATTAGTTTTTAGCTATTTTCATGAATACTTAATGTCATTTTTGCTTAAAAACGCATAAAAGCGAAAGTCAGCGGGAAAGCCGGCGGAAAGACATGCGCGAAAGCATGCCAACTTCCCCGCGGTTTTAGGATGTTTAATGAATTTAAAAAGTTTTTTAGAGAATCTTGATTTTAATATTAGCTCTTAATTTCAGTTTCCAAGCACATACAAACGTTAATTACATTTTAGATTATTGCGAAATAATCGAAAAACATTGAAATTAAAGTATCGATTTAATTTAACTTTTTAAATTCATTCAACATCTTAAAACCGTCGGCAACTCCCCGACGGTTTTCAATATAAGATTTTATGCTATTTTGCAAATAATTATCCAAAATTTAAGTTTTATTTTACGCCGAATGATATATTTTATCTATATTTTTAGTGCCGACAGTTTGTTTTCGGTATTAATGTTTTATAGCAATTTTACTATCAAACCGTCGGTATTTTTTAAAACCGTCCGCAGAACCGTCGACAAAGATCACGATCGTGCAAACAAACACAAAAAAATCGGCAAGCACTAAAAGACACCTACCACACCTACTACACCTAGTACACCGACGGACCTAAGCTAAGCTAACCTAAGCTTGTTACTAAAAATTTCCCTAAGCAACCTAAACAAAACCTTAAAATCAAGCTAAATTTAATGTTTTGTTTGATTTTGAGGTTTTTGCTTAACCGTCGGGGAAGTTGGCATGCTTTCGCGCATGTCTTTCCGCCGGCTTTCCCGCTGACTTTCGCTTTTATGCGTTTTTAAGCAAAAATGACATTAAGTATTCATGAAAATAGCTAAAAACTAATGAAATATAAATTCTCAATTAGTTTTGATGACAAAAAAAAGCCAGCAATTGAAAATCAAAATTTAATACTGCGTTCCGAACGCCCACAGCGGGTATTTTTAAAACTCTTTTAAGAATTTTAGACATTGTTTCAAATTGGACAGTAACTGCCGTGTACTTTTACGGCTTTTTTTAATTCTCTTCATTGACTACATTACTTTTATTTAAAAGTTATTAGTATTTGCAAGCCAATGATTTTTTTAAATTTTAACCTGCAGCCCACCCGGTGTTATCCATTTAAATTTGCAATGGAAGACTGCCGAATTAATGCAAGGAAATTTTCTTTTGCAAAGAGGGTTGTTACACCTTGGAACAATCTACGCCCATCTCAAGGAACTGTCGATTCTTTGGACGCATTCAAGAAAAGTTTTGGAACTGACTTTAGCAATACGTAACTGAACGAAGTAAAAAGGGGTTCGGTTTCCAAACAAAGTCAAATTTTAAATCATTTATGTACGTCTTTTAGCACTAGAGAATTCAAGATACGAAAAATAGGCTATTTATGTATAAAAAGTGTACAAAACTATGGTTTTCACCACCAAACCGGTGTTTGTGATAGTAAATTTTGACCTAAATCTCATCCCTAAAATTTGTCTCAGAAGGGGGGGGAGCAGGGGGTCGATTTAGAATTCCAGAGGGGGTAGAGTCTCAAAATTTAAAAATTCGATGGGAGAGAGGGGCCCTAGATATATTTCTAAGGGGGAGGGGGTCCGAAATTTTAAGGCTATAGGAAGGTGGACCCCACCCTACTTCCCCCTTCATTTTTGTCTATGTCAGAACCGCTGTTCACTTAAAAAAGTGTGTTTAAGATTTATGTAGTTTTATATGTATGATTATTAGTATGTAAGTGTTTGTATGCTTTAAAACTCAGGCAAAAATGTAGTTTTGTAAAAACTATCTTTCAAACAGAAAAATTTAAAGAACACATATAAATTATATTTGAAAGTTATAAAAAGTTATATTTGATGTCCTTATTAATGACTGCAACAATTAACAATATTTCATTAAAAAAATTTGAACATGATAATAAAAAAATGAACTATTAAAAATTTTTGAACTATTGAAAATTAATTAACCAATTTAACAATTTTTTCTCGACTAAAGTTGTTTTTTTACATTTTGGCAAAGAATAAGATTTTGTTTTGAAAGTCTTATTTTTTTTTACATAATTAACCAGTTGTAATGCTTTTATAGATCTTTTTTCTACTTAAAAAGACTGAATAACAGTTTATATTAAGTCTTAGTTTTTTGTACATGTTATATACCTTTTTTGTGTTATAATTTATAAAACGCTGATAATATTCAACGTTAGAATTGTTTATTTTTAAGATCAGTTTTTTTCTCATACAAAAGAAACTCTTATATTTGACAAAAAAAACATCCTGGAATATTTTTTGTTATAATTTTGGGTTTATACAATTTATATAATGAAAGATGAAAGTTAGCAAAAATTAATTTTACTATATGGATGGGTATAACCAAGAATATATAACACAAGAGAATGTCCGATTGTACACTAATTTTTTGACTAAATTTTGTGAGAAAAGTCGCAATTTCAAATTCATGTGCGACTTTTCTCGCAAAAATCCGCCATTTTTTGCTAGTTTTCTCCCGGAACACAGCAATACGTAACTGAACGAAAGCAACAGACGTATTGCTTGGGTTTTTAAAAAAAACAGCAAAATGAATGTGAAAATTGGGCTGAGAAAAACTAAAAAAATTAGCTGTAGGCGGGGCACCAAAATTTAGCCAGTTTAGAACTTTGGTAACGACTGTGCAATACTTAACTTGGTGTCTTCTGTGGTTCCCATTACTGCTTGGATGCAATGTGAAAGGTTAAATCCTACTTAAAATTAATCTAATATTAAAGTGCATCTGTCACACAGTAACCATACTAACAGTAATCCATTAAAAAAATCTAAGATTAACAAAGTTAATAGACTTAATCTTAGAATTAAATCGTCAAATTAATTTTTCGAGATTAAGTAATAAAAACCCACAAATTTTTAATCCACCTTACTGGAGGTGGTTTAAGAAAAAAAAAAATTAACAATTTAATATCGAGTTAGAGACGATTTAATCTAAGATTAGGTTTAATCTCAGATTAAATTCGTTAAACTAGATAATCTAATCAATACTGCTATTATGTTTACCCTGTGTAATCGCTAATTTCAGATAAACTTTAAGTCGAATTAAACCTTCAACATACCATTCCTGCGGGGTGGCTAAGTAAAAAGCGTTTAAATCCGATTTAAAATTAAAAAAAAATCTGAAAGATTACAGAATAAGAAAAATCTGGCTGCTTAACTGCAATCTCGGCGAGACCTCACCTTAAGATTTCTTAAAGTAAAAATATTTACCGACAAAATATAATTTTTGTGTAGTGCAGCTAAAACACTGTTTTCTGGGGTTTATACTTATTCAACTGATCTCAAATCAAATGTCTTTCTATAATTTAAAAAGAAAAAATAGATCACAAAAACGTTCTCTTGGTCAACATAATGGTTTAAAGATTGTAACCACCTTAAAATTTCACCAAATACAAAAGAGAACTTAAACATAGATATGTGGAAAGTTTTATATAACAGCCACAAAATATAAAAAAAATGTATCTCTGAAGATATTAAAGAAATAGAGTATCTACGAACATATGGCTGACATGGACTACTAGCTTCAAAAAAATTATCCGGTAAGATATGACTTTTAAAAAATCTTAGGTGAGGTCTTCGCGCATGCAGTTAAGCACCAGATTTTCTATCTGTAAATTGAGATTAATTTTAAATCGGATTAAACCCTTCAGCATACCACCCCAGGAATCGCACGCGCAAGGTTTAATTCGACTTAAAGTTAATCTGAAATTAGCGATTGTCGACACACCGGTAAACATACTAGCAGTATTGATTAGATAATCTAGTTTAAGGAATTTAATCTGAGATTAAACCAATCTCAATATTAAATCATCACTAACTCGATATTAAATTGTTAATTTCTTAAACCACCTCCAGAGGTGGATTAAAAATTTGTGGGTTTTTCCTGCTAATCTCGAATTAATGACGATTTAATTTAAGATTAAGTCTATTAACTTTGTTAATCTAAGATTTTTCAAATCAGCACCGTTAGTATGGTTACTGTGTGTCGACAATCGCTAATCTCAAGATTAATTTTAAGTCGGATTTAACCTTTAGCATACCATCCGAGCGGTAATGGGAACCACAGAAGACACCAAGTTAAGTATTGCACAGTCGTTACCAAAGTTCTAAACTGGCTAAATTTTGGTGCCCCGCCTACAGCTAATTTTTTTAGTTTTTCTCAGCCCAATTTTCACATTCATTTTGCTGTTTTTTTTAAAAGAAAGCCCTGCGAGGGTTACAAATATCGGTTTGGCGTGCTCTTATCGGACAGATTAGGCTATAAATTACAGTCCGGCTCGTCCTAAAATGCAGCCCGGCTTTTCCTAATACGCAGCCCGGCTCAGCCTAAAATACAGCCTTGCTTGGCCTAAAATACAGCCCGGCTGGAACTGCCCGACCTACTTCAGTGTCGTTACAGGCCGTCCTAGGTCCGTACGGCTCTTATGCTAATGCATTTATTTAAGCAACTGCCATTACTTAACTAGGAAATTAAATTAAGTTTTATACATTACAAACAAATATTACGTTTTCCTTGAACGATTTGCTGTTAAAAATTAAATAGTTAACAAAAGTGTATCTGCACCAAGTGCCGACCTATAAATTATTAATTGCAATTTATTTATTACCCTGGTTATACTCTAACACAACAGGCCATCCTTTAGTGCAGTGGTACGGAACGAATCTGCGACACGAGAATCCCGAGCAGCACGTACCCAAACGAAGTAATACGCCAAATGACAAACTGTATGTACTTCCGTTGTCCAAAATTATGATTTTTAAAATTGTAAACATATATACAGATTTAAAATGCCTTTATTAATCTAATACAAATACAAATTTTATGAAAGTCACCATTTAAAAAAATTAAAAAACCCAAACTTTAAATGACAATTACGTATATGATTTTGAATTAAATCGTCACGTCAACCAGCCAATTTTCTGATTGTTTATTTTGTTTTAATAGTACTTTGTCAGCTATAAACTTAATCCTTGTTCTCACTAGTGTTGTAAAAATTAACAATTTTCGATTATTTTAAGTAAAAGTAATTTAAAAAATTTTAATTTAAATAAAATAAGAGTAAAAGTAATTTGTGATTTTTTAATTTAAGTAAGAAACCGTCAATGTTTTATATAAATAAAGTAAAAGTAAGACTTATTTTTTAAGTAAGTTAGAGCAAAATCACAATAAAGCATACGTAACTGAACGAAGAACATAACATCAAAAAACAATACTCCACTTACACAGCATTACAAACACTTTACACTCACATAGCAGCAGGTTTTAACAAACCAAAACCACCACACCGCACAATTGTCAGCTCTGGACATGTCCAAATCTTTAGTCTCTGTCAATCATCACACACTCATTCACAAACTCGAACAAACTCAAGTACCAACATCAATCACAAAATTCATAAACAACTAAATCATATGCCGCAATGAATACACCACATACAACAACTACAAATCAAAACAAAAACTCATCAAAACAGAAGTCCCACAAGGATCCTGTCTATCACCCACATTATTCAACATCTACACCGCAGACATACCAACACCACCACCAAACGTACACATCATAACATATGCAGACGACATCACAATATATGCATTACACCCAAACCACCACATAGCTCAACAACAAATACAACCATACCTAAATATGCAGATACAAGCATGGACAGACAACAACCAACTAACATTAAATGCAAGCTAAAGAATATTCCACACTATTCACACCAGACCCTGAAGAGTACAATACACAATTATCACTACAAACAAACAACACAACACCCCATTACAACCAAAAACCCAAAAATCCATGGGGCTAACATCCGACCCCAAAGCTCACATTCAATATAACACATCGCAAACACACACAACACAAGCACGCAAAACACTCAAAATCATAAACGCACTTCACAGCAAGATACTTGGGGTAAACCAAAAGAAACACTCATACACACATAGAATGCAACCGACTCTACCAATAATCGAGTATGAACCAGCACAGTCTGGGGGCCCACTACATCACACACACAAAACAACAAACTACAAACAAAACAACAAAAACACATCTCTCAGGGTCGCAACAGGGCACACCACAGACACAAACACACACATCATACACACAGAGGCTAAAGTCCTCCCAATAGCAACACACATCCAACTCCACGCAAAACAAGCAAAATTGGCAGCCATGTATACAAACAACCCACTTAATTATTTAACACAAACAACCTGCACCCAGCAGGCTCAAAAAGCAAACAATATTTCACAACAACAACTACACAACAAACATACCTACAGACATACACAACAAAACTTACAAAGCACTAAAACAACAAATCCACACAAACACAGTCACAAACCACATAAATAACACTCCATTAAACCCAATACTTCAAACAAAAGCACCAGCAATAAGCAACGAGGAAGAAAATCTTCCTCGCGGGGTCAGGAGAACCCTCGCCCAACTCAGGGCAGGGAAATCTCCTTTCCTCTACTCCTACCTACACAAAATCAATCCAACACAACACATATCACCAAACTGCCCGCTATGCAAAACACAAACACACACAACACAACACCTTTTTACATGCACACACATCAATACGACACTGGGACCAGAGGACCTTTGGGCAAACCCCGTAGCGGTTGCCGAGCTCCTTCGGGAGTGGGAAGAGGGGGTGAGCAAGGCGAGAGGCGTGCCGGACGGATCTACCCAGGGTTGATGGAAACCCTGGAAACTGGCAAACTTCATCATGATATATTTAAAGCTCAAAAACAGTTTTTGTCCATTTAAAAAATTTGATTCGTTCAGTTTTTCCTGCAATTTTATAAAAAGTTAACGAAAAATAGAGGGCAATTTTTAGATGTGGTTTGGAGTAAAACGTAATTCAAAATTTTAAGAAAATTAAAAAATCGATGTTTTTAAAAGAAAATCAAATAAAAAAATCCTGAATTAGTTTTTTAATCAAATACAATTCAAAGTATTGATTAGACTTGTGTCTAACTATTTCCAAACTTTTATTAAAATCTAAGCGAATTAAATTTTTTAATTTTCATTTAAATTTTTTTGATTTGACGCCGAGAAACTATAATACATTTCAAAACGTTTGTTTAAAAGTATCTTTTAGGAAAGAGGTCTCAGATAGGCCAGTAGCCGAGTAGTTAGAGTGTCGGTCTCGGATCCTCGGACCCGTTCGTTCGAGCCTTGCGCAGGCATTATTTTTAACGTCAAAAAAATTTTTTTTTTTTTATTTTTAACTTTTTAATTGAAAAAGTGTTCCTTATTCAAGATGAATAAACGCTAAGTGAAAAATGAAAAAATATAATATTTTTGGTAATGAATTTTATTATAATATAATGTATTTTTGACATGTATTTTAGTGGTGTCATTTAATAATTGTGGACGATAAAAATTTTTTAAGAAAAATGAATGTCAAAAATTGAATGAGCAGGTGAAATTACGTTAGTAAAAATTAATCAGAAAAGATCTGCCCTCAAAATCTAACTGTGCTGTTCTACTTTAAAG
>JASAMX010021575.1:0-15289 GCA_030248175.1 Microlaimidae sp. YZB2_3
TCATTGAAAGGGGAGATCCTCGGAGCTCTGTGGCTTTTTCCGCTTTAAATGGCCGGAGCTCTGGAGCATGATATTGAAAAGTAGGACACTATCACATATACCCTCACGAATGAGCTTTTTGTTTACCCTATTTGCGCAAAATGAACACAAAGACTAGATATTAAATTAATTGGAAGAAGAGAAGTATTACTAGGAGAGTTTTTAAATATATAGCTCTGCACGGTGCAATGGAGCCCACATTCATCAAAAAATACCCACCGACGTCAATTCCAGATTTAAAATAAAACTTTTTTGAAATGACACGTGTAATTTGCTGCATGAAACAATCAATCCTTCATAATTTACTCTCATCAACTAACGAAGCTAAATATTGGCTTTTGCCACGTCAGGAGAAACGTTAAAGGTGCGGTACCGAGTCAAACTTTTTGTCTTCGAGTTGGATTATTTTTTGAAAACCTCACCCCTGCTTCCAATAGCCCACAAGTATTTTTTATCGAAGTATCTCCAGTGGTTCAGAAGATATGACTCTCCAAAAATGGCGTTTTTGCCTCTGTACGGGTTAGAGCCAAAGCAGGGACTTGAGCCATAGATTTTACTTGCCACGAGCAATGGGAACTTGGAGCCTTTAAGGAAAAAAATTTTGGGGTTAAATTTTGGTTTCGCTTAGGCTTAGGTAAACGTTTTAGCGATTTTTATTTTCGGCTCCAAGTTCCCCACTTACGGCTCCAAGTTCCCTATTTTCGGCTCCAAGTTCCAGCTACAAGTTCCCACGGCTCCATCGACCCTAAATCTCTGTACTTGAAAGATTTTTAAATGGGTATTAAAATTTAAATTACAAAAAATGCACTTAAAGAAAGCGGCTACTTTTTACTTTAATTTGCTATCTTGATTGTTAAGATTAGTGCAGTATTTGTCAAGATATTGTGTTTCTCGTACAAAAAACCCGCGATTTTTTTGCTAAAAATACGAAGTGTAGGCAAAAATGTTGGGCATACTTTATCAAACCACTGCCGTCGTTTGGTGTTTTTAGCGAAAAACTCGCGGGTTTTTTTGTACGGGAAACGCAATATCTTGACAAATACTGCACCAATTTTAACAATCAAGGTATCAAATTAAAGTAGAAAATAGCCGCTTTCTTTGAATGCATATTTTGTAATTTAAATTTTAATACCCATTGAGTAATATTTCAAGTACAGAATTGTTGATTTGGAGGGTCATATCTCCTGAACCACTGAAGATATTTTGATGAAAAAAATTTTGTGCGCTATTGGGGGCAGGGGTAAGATTTTCACAAAAAATAATAAAAATCAAAGACAAAAAGTTTGACTCGGTCCGCACCTTTAAGCGATTCCATGTACTCCTTTAGTGCCGAAGCAAAATAATTTAATAACTTTTTTTTCATTCTCTAATTAAAGTTTATATTTTTGAGCACTACCACAGTATATTGTTAAACTATTTAAAACTTTCAAATTGTACCCATTGCATTTGCTTCTTTTTATTTTTTTGTTGCTACTTTACAATATGAATAAAATTTTATTGTTCAAATAGACACTTTATTATTATCACATTTCATGAGCGTAGCCAATCTAAGGCGTCGTAACCCCCCTCCTTGGGTCCCCAAGAGTACAAATTTCGAGGATGTAAAAGAAGCTTTTTTGTTTGATTGCCGATTAGTCTTTGATCACAAATCACTTTATTTTATAATCTAACTGCAAATTAAAGGGCTAAAAATCTAATTAACCTAATTTAATTTAATTTTCTAATTTTAGTTTAAGAGTCTAATTATCACCAATTCTCCAAATTTTTTATTAGGTTTGGATCGCGTTCCTATAATCCTGACTACGGTCATGCATTATACTATAAAACAAATACATGAATTCGGAAAATTAAAATAACTAAATTTTAAATAAATCAGTTTGCTAACAAAAATTTTCAGTTTAACTGGATTCGAACTTTGTAAAATTTTTAGTCTGACGCCTTAAACACAGCGCCATAACAATGTACATGGAATTCCATTTAAATTATTTTATAAAAGACTTTAAAGATCTGTTACATTAATCGGTTAGAAAATAATAATTCATAGTTTTTTGTAATCTGTGTGAAAATAAAAGTATTAAGTTTTTAAAAGGATAAAAAAAGGTTAACAAAAGGATTCCTGCGCATAATCTGGTCCCAAAATTTAATTAGTTTAATCGTAAAATCTGCAGCATTTTGATCAATTTCAAGCAAGGTTTTTAAAAAGTTTTTTATCCCTTTTTTGTAAAACTATTTTTTCAGTAGTTTTTTACCGTTTTTACGTCATTTTCGTAAGGATTCATTAGTTTATTGAGTGATTGACGATTATTATAATTAATTTTATTAGTTTTTCAACCTTTTTTAAATTAAAATCAATTTTAAACTGGTTTGCAGGAATTTGCACACGGGTGTGCAGGAACTTGCACACCGGTGTGAGGAATTTGCACACCGGTGTGCAGAAACTTGCACACTGGTGTGCAGGAACTTGCACACCTGCACCGATGTGCAGGAACTTGCACACGGGTGTGCAGAAACATGCACACCGGTGTGCAGGAACTTGCACACGGTGTGCAAGTTTTGCGTCATGTTGGAACCAGCATAGTATCAAAAGTTAGTATTGAGTGGTACATTCTTCTCTATATATATTATGTATTCTTGGAAAATAGCGAAATTTTTGATATTACAATAAATAAAATATGTTGATAATTGCAGAAATGTAACTCTAATTCTAAAAAATGCTAGTCTTAAAGAATATTATTTTGAAGAAACATTTTTTTAGAACTTCACTTACATGCCTCTATTCAAGATTTTTCGGTTTATAAACATACAGGAAGGGTTAAAACGAACCTTTTTATTTTAAATTGTTAGAACATTTTTGAAGTTTTATTACCACTTTTTTAATTTAAAAATACTTTTTTTTAAATTGTAAAAGGTAAGATAATTAAATTATTGCGAGTACAAGCGACTGTGTCCCCTTTCTAGCTTGTTTCAAGTTGTTAGTTTTAGTCGTTTTAATTCGCTAACTTATTTTTTAGCCAAAAATCATAAAATCAATGACACGCGAACTTTTGCAATGAAATTGTTTTTGTGATTTTGGCACTACTTTTTGTAATTTCTGGGGATTTATTAAAAACACATATGGCCCTAGAAAATTTCCAATTATACATTAAGTTCTTAAATTAAATTCTGCAAGAAACAATGCAACATTTTTACGCAGTGACCTTCTGTGCATATACCACTCAATCTAATGCAGAAAATTTTCTTGCTGCCCATTCCTTCTCACGCAAAAGTGGAAGCAAAGTTCCCATATGCACTGCAAAACACTACTGTGTTAAGAATTGCGTTAAAAATAAATTAAAAAACACCAACAATGCCCCTATCAAATAGAAGAAAACGGCTGGTTTTCAGTATTAAAGTCACACAAATTCAAATTTTCAGCAAATTTTTTTGTTTAAAAATAAGGTTTTCACCATTTTTGGGTTATAAATTTTTACTTTTATTGAAAAAAATAATTATAAAAATCTTAAATTACATTAGCGACTTTTTTTAAAATAAAAGCTTAAAGATAATTTTTCTGGAATTTCTATTTAAATACCTAGCACTTTTACTGGTATTCATAAAACTTTGGACCGGGTTTATACGAACTAGGTCCGTAAATTTTGGCAAGAAAACTCTGGACTGGGTGGTACACCTTTTAGACTGTCCAGTGTTTAATATCGTTAATTTTTTACACGTATTAATTGATTTTTTAAGCAAATTTTGTTCTGAAAAACTTTTTACAACTTAAATACAAACAGTTCGTACCAATTTCTTGTTAAAAAATTTAAATTTGGTGTCTTTTGGGCTGTATAAAAATATTAAACTCACTAAAAAGAAGTGGACTGACTCCGCAGTTTTTTATTTGACCCAGTCAAAATAGACCCTTCAAAAAATTTTATGAATACCAGTGTAGTTTTGTGCAATAAATTTAAAAATGATAAAATAAAAACAAATAATCTACTTAATTTTTTTTATTGAAAAAATGTGATTAACATCACTAAATTTTGAAACAGTTTCAATAACACATAAAAATAAAAGTAAGAGTATAATATAATCCAAACAAATGTCCAGTTGTACGATTCACTTTCATAGAAAAACTCACACATGAGCGAATTTAATAGGAAATATTACCGATTCTTGCTAATTTTTTGTACGCAGCGATTTTGTAAACATGTTGGAAAAACAAATTTGGTGTACAAAATATCTCTGCGCAAGAAAATTTTTGGTGTGTGCACAGAAAGTAGCTTGCGCCAAAAAGTAAGACGTGCATCATTTTTTTTCAATTTAGTTAAAAAATTTACTGTACACATAGCCGAAACTTCTCTTGGGTTATATATTTTTGATATAAACAATGATATTATAATAACTCTAGTATTTATTGTATACGTCTCATGAATGGACTTCTAATGTCAAACCCTAATCTTGTAAATAAAATCTACAAAATGGTTTTTAATGCTAAAAAAGTATTCAAATTCTTAGAATAATGACTCATGATTAAAAAAAAGAATCTTATTAAAATAGAGTTTTAATAAAATCTTAAAATATAAATAATAAATATCTTCCTATATTGAAGCGATTACATTAGCTCTTTAAATAAAATCTTATATATTTATCACTTTTTAAAATTGTAAAAAAGTGCTCTGAAATTTGTATTCTTAGGGGTTCTTACCCTGGTTCGCCCCGGTTGATTTGACAGCTAAATTGCCGGGGCCCATGGTAGAGAATATTGGGGTTGCCAGGGTCGGGGTAGAAAAAAAAGTGCCAGGGCAAGCCGGGGCCAGGGCCGGGGCCGGGGCCCCGGTCGATCGCTAGTCATGACCAGTTTTACGTACTTCGGTGCGTCATGATCACTTTTACGAACTTCAGTGCGTCATGTCACTTTTACATACTTTAATATGTCACGTTCACTTTTATGTACTTTGGTGTGTCATGATAACTTTTACGTACTTCGGTACGTCAGGTCACTTTTACATACTTTGGTACATCACGTTCACTTTTACGTACTTTGGTGCCTTATGATCACTTTTTTGTACTTTGGTATGTCACGTTCACTTTTACGTTATTTGGTGCGTCATGATCACTTTTATGGACTTTGGTGCATCATAATCACTTTTACATACTTCATTGCGTCATGATCACTTTTATGTACTTCGGTATATCACATTCACTTTTACATACTTTGGTGCGTCTTGATCTCTTTTACCTACTTCAGTACGTCACGTTCACTTTTCCATACTTCAGTGCGTCATGATCATTTTTTTTTACTTTGGTATGTCACGTTCACTTTTACGTACTTTGGTGCGTCATGATCACTTTTACGTACTTTGGTGCGTCATGAAAACTTTTACGTACTTCAGTAGGTCACGTTCACTTTTATATACTTCGGTGCGTCATGATCACTTTTACATATTTTGGTGCGTCATGATCACTTTTACATACTTGGGTGCGTCATGATAACCTTTACTTACTTTGGTGCGTCATGATCACTTTTAAATACTTGAGTGCATCATGAGCACTTTTACATACTTCAGCACGTCACGTTCACTTTTACGTACTTTGGTGCGTCATGATTACTTTTACGTACTTCGGTGCATCATGATCACTTTTACATACTTCAATCATTTGGTGCATCATGTTCACTTTTATGTACTTCAGTGCGTCATGATCTCTTTTATGTACTTTGGTACGTCACTTCACTTTTATGTACTTTGGTGCATCATGATCACTTTTACATATTTTGGTGCGTCATGATCACTTTTACATACTTGGGTGCGTCATGATCACTTTTACGTACTTTGGTGCGTCATGATCACTTTTAAATACTTGAGTGCATCATGAGCACTTTTACATACTTCAGCACGTCACGTTCACTTTTAGGTACTTCGGTGCGTCTTGATTACGTTTACATAGTTCGGTGCGTCATGATCACTTTTACGTACTTGGATGCGTCATGATCACTTTTACGTACTTCAGTGCGTCATGATCACTTTTACATACTTGGATGCGTCATGAGCACTTTTTTATACTTCAATATGTCATGTTCACTTTTATGTACTTCAGTGCGTCATGATCACTTTTATGTACATTGGTACATAAAATTCACTTTTACATACTTCGGTGCGTCATTATCACTTTTACATACTTCGGTGCGTCATGATCACTTTTATGTACTTTTGTATGTCACATTCACTTTTACGTACTTTGGTGCGTCATCATCAGTTTTACATACTTTGGTGCGTCATGATCACTTTTATGTACTTTGGTACATCACATTTACTTTTACGTACTTTGATGCATCATGATCACTTTTACGTACTTCAGTACGTCACATTTACTTTTATGTACTTTGGTGCGTCATGATCACTTTTATGTACTTTGGTACGTCACGTTCACTTTTACATACTTCAGTGTCTCATGATGACTTTTAGGTACTTCAGTCCGTCATGATCACTTTTACATACTTTGGTACATCACGTTCACTTTTACATACTTCAGTGTGTCATGATCACTTTTACGTACTTCAGTGCGTCACGATCACTTTTATGTACTTTGGTGTGTCAAGATCACTTTTACGTACTTTGGTACATCACGTTCACTTTTAGGTACTTCGGTGCGTCATGATCACTTTTACATACTTTGGTGCGTCATGTTCACTTTTACGTACTTGGGTGTGTCATGATCACTTTTACGTACTTCAGTGCGTCATGATCGCTTTTACGTACTTTGGTGGGTCATTATCACTTTTACGTACTTCAGTGCGTCATGATAACTTTTACGTACTTGGGTGCGTCATGAGCACTTTTACGTAATTCGATACGTCATGTTCACTTTGATGTACTTCAGTGCGTCATGATCACTTTTACGTACATTGGTACATCACATTCACTTTTACATACTTCGGTGCGTCATTATCACTTTTACATACTTGGGTGCATCATGATCACTTTTAGATACTTTGGCACGTCACGTTCACTTGTACGTACTTCGGTGCGTCATGATCACTTTTATGTACTTCAGTGCGTCATGATCACTTTTATGTACTTTGGTATGTCACATTCACTTTTGCATACTTCAATGCGTCATGATCGCTTTTACGTACTTCAGTATGTCACGTTCACTTTTACGTACTTCAGTGCGTCATGATCATTTTTTTGTACTTTGGTACGTCACGTTCACTTTTATGTACTTCGGTGCGTCATGATCACTTTTACGTACTTGGGTACGCCCCGTTCACTTTTAGGTTTTTTGGTGCGTCATGATCACTTTTACGTACTTCAGTGCGTAACGCAATGATTATTGCACATTGCATTGATTCATTATCTTTAGTATAAAGCAAAACATACCGCCATATTAACGGCTTTTTAGAATCAAATATCAAGTTTTAAGTCCGAAAAACATTGAAAAATTCAGATTTAAATATAAGGCGACTTTTTCTTTAATGTTTCTATTTATTACATAAAACAAATTAGCTGTCAATGTATTTGTTAAACTAAAAGTGGCCTACTGTGATATTCAATCTGAATTTTTCAATGTTTTTCGAATTTGAAACTTGATATTTGATTTTAAAAAGCCGTTAATATGGCGGTACAGTTTTGTTTTATACGAAAAATAATGATAAATTACAAAATTTAATGCGCAATGCGATAAACTTATTGTGACAGAAAATTTTCATGGTTACTGTGACGCTTGCGTTGTACTTTTTTGTATCGTTTTGACGACGTGTGACTTAACTTATACTGTGGTATTTACAGCTGGTTAACTCATGTAAAAGTTAATCCATTTTGAGAAAAATTTATGTGAATTAAGTTTTATTAATGGTTAAAAAACGCAAACTAAAGCTTTTACACGTATTGTTTTTATTCGGTTTTGTTTTTCTGAAAATTTCACAAAATCTGTTATTAATTTACAGGTTTTAAAGAGACTCGTTTCAGTCTTTTCTGGCATTTAGTTTTTAGTCTAATGTAGCTTTATACTATTCCATTTAATATAAGGCTTTTTTTCGAAACTTTGTTTCGTCTTTTGCTAGAATTTCCGCCTTTTAATGCATTTGAATAGAGTAACTGCTCACTATTTTTTATTAAAGATATAGAAACAGCCTTTAAAAAATTTACTCATTTTAAAAGAAACGTTATGGTCTCCTCATGATATGAATACAATTATTTTCATATCCAAAACTTCAATGTAATTTTAAGCAGTATACTATACCAGACCAGTGTTTTTTTGCATTAAATTTTAATCATTTGGAGTGCAGTTTACAATCGTATTTCCTTAAACTTATTTATTAAAGACTTTTCTTTTCTCGCTTTTTTTTTTTAAAGTTTTTTTAGTTTCTTAGTTTCCCTTATAGTTTTTTTTTTTCGATTTTTTTGATAAATTTCCGTTTATTGAAACATTGTACCCCGCAGCGCTCACACGTCACCCAAGATTTATTTCATTTTATTTTTTAAATATTTTTATTGTTGCCATATGGCTGCTAATTAGTGGTAAGGATATTTTTTCGCTCTTCCGTTGAAAATTAGTAATTTTTTTAAAAAGGTAAGGAATTATAATTTAAACCAAAAAAATAACCACAGAGAGATTGTGTATTACTGAATGAAGTTACTTAATATGTAATTCAGTTAGGAAAAAAGTGTCACACAAGTACCCCAGTACCCAATGCGTAACTTAAAAAAAACAGGTCGTTTTTCACATGAACAGAGGTTTAACTACGGGCAATAGAGCATATTCGAGAATAAAATTCAGTGAGGGGGCAATTTCGCATTTACATGCAAAAAATTAGTTCCAAATATTTACCACAGGAAAAAATTTTTGGGGGACCCAAAAAAAAAAAAGTTAAGCAAATTAAGCTTATTAGTATGAAATTCAGGTAGGTTTAGCAAAAGTTTTTAGGTTTTTAATATCAGAAAAATATGGGTAATATTTTAGTTATGTAACATGTTTAGATTTTTAATTGGCTAAAAAACTATTAAAGGTTTTGTTGATTTCGATGACGCCATCAACAACGGTTAACCGCGCAGTGACTTAACCCATTTAATATAAGGGAAAGAGCGCTCCGCGCTCTTCCCTGATTAGTATTAGTATTACTATTATTATTATTAGTATTATGATTATTATTAGTATTATTATTATTAGTATAATTTTAATTAGTATTAGTATTTTTATTTTATTATTTGTAGTATTTTCTTATCAGCCGTATTCTATTGATTATTACTATTATTCTTATATTCTTATAATATACTGGTATTCTTAAAAAAATTTTTGGAGAGTATTAGATTCAGTTGTGGATCAATATAAATAAGAAACGTTCACTAAACTGTTTTAGTGTTTGCCACAAGTATTACTTAATATATAAATATGCAATCTCTTACTGGCTAATGCTTAATTTTTTTATGCTACAATATTGATGCTGCTACTATAGTTACAAAAGTGTGCTTTGTTTTTTAAGTTGCCTGTAAAAATAAAAATAAAAACAAACAATAATTACTAAACAAAAAAAATAGTAAAACTCTTTGTTTTTTTAAGTTGGCTGTAAAAATAAAAATAAAAACAAACAATAATTACTAAACAAAAAAAATAGTAAAAATTCTAGTAATAAGGCCACTTACTAAACTTATGTACACTCGGGCATCTAATTGATTGAAATTGATTAAAAAATATCAGGGAAGAGCGCGGAGCGCTCTTTCCCTTATATTAAACTAGCCTTGAAAAATGCTCTAAGAATAGAGCAGGAAAAAGGGGCGACCCCGGGTATGAAAAGAGCAAAAAAACACTTTAGACAGAAAAGATGTGAAAAGACTAGTTTGAGATGGACATTATGTGGACTATATGAATTTTGCATTTGGTTTCGCCAGCTGCTCACTGAATAAAAATTTTTACCATATGATAATGATTTGTTTATACATTGATCTAATCACACAGCACTGTTGCATTTTTTTTTAGTTTGATGAAATGTCAATTGAAAAAATTATACACACAGCAATCTTTGACAAGCGCGAAATCGCCACTTTTTCAATGTAAAGGTTATATTTGTATGTGTGGGAAACAACTATAAATTTGAAAAAGTGGCGATTTCGCGCTTGCCAAAGAATGCTATGATTTTTTCAATTGACATTTTATCAGAATAAAAAAGTGCAATAGTGCTCTGTGATTAGATCAATGTATAAACAAATCATTATCATATGGTAGAAATTTTTATTTAGTGAGCAGCTGGCCAAACCAAATGCAAATTTCCTATAGTCCACATAATGTCCATCTCAGACTAGTCTACATCTTTTCTGTCTAAACATACGCCCGGGGAAAAATCGTCCCTTTTTGCTGCTCTATTCTTAGAGCATTTTTCAAGATTAGTCCACCATTTTTTTGAATCAAATTAAAAAAATAGCCTAGTAACCTATAGTTTTAGCTGCGCAATGACATATGTTTATAATCATTCTGTTACCGAGATATGTTTTTTTAACAGTTTAAATATTGGCAAAACACGTATCATTTATCAATAAAAAATGGTTCCTAAGAAATTATTGCGCAATTTTCTACGAATTCCGAAGAGCCCATGTTTCTCTTTCATCAATCAGTAACGAGAGAGGAATATTGATTTTAAGGTATCAGCATTTGAAAAATAATATATTAATAATAAGGAGAAGAAAAACATAAAACAAAATTTACCCACGTTCTTTAATTATAGTTTGCGCAGTGCCGTAGGGCTTAATCTCCGTGTGCGCGCCGCTGATAATTCATTTATGATAAAACTAAAAAAAATAATAAGAGGAAGATGAATTTACATTACAAAATTTACCCAAATTGTTTACTTATAGTTAGCGCGGTGCAGTAGGGACGTGGCACCGAAATTTTAATTATATTTTTTGGAATATAAAAATAAAAAAAAGAAGATGAACATTAATTACAAAATTTATCCACGTTCTCTAATTATAGTTGGCGCAGTGGAGTGAGCCTAAATCGTCGTGTGGCGCTCCCGCCCCACCAATGATTGCGATTATATTTTTTGAAATAAAAATAACAATGATAAGGAGAAGAAGATGAACATGCAGTACAAAATTTATCCACGTTCTCTAATTATAGTTGGCGCGGTGCCGTGGGCTAAATTGCAGTGTGGCGCCCTCGCGCCACCGATAATTGGAATTGTATTTTTTTTGAAACAAAAGAAAAGAAGGTGAAGACGAAGATGAACATGAATTACAAAAATAACCCTGGTGCCCCAGTTATAATTGGCGTGGCGCCTGTGAGGCTAAATCGCAGTGGGCGCTCCTGCGCCTTTATCGATTGCAATAATTTTTTTAAATAAAAAAATCAGAAGAAGAAGGTGAACATAAAGTACAAAGTTTATCCACGTTCTCAGATTATAGTTGGCGCGGTTTCACGAGGCCAAATCGCCGCGTGAACGATGAAGGAATATCGATTTTAAAATATGAGCGTTAGAATAATAGTAATAAATAGAAAAAGATGAACATAAATTACAAAATTTTAGCAACGTTTTATAATTATAGTTGGCACGGTGCTGTGAGGCTCACCGCGTAGCGTTTCTGCGCCACCAATGATTACAACTTTTGTTTTTTTTTAAACAAAACTTTAATATTTTTAGCAATGCAAGAATATCTTTTTGACTTCCCGCGCGGGAAATAGAGGCGCGGAACGCGAGATGCCACCAAAGAAATAAGCACAGCTCTCGGCGTTCTACTACAGGGCGTGCGGCAATTCTGAAAGCGCGGGAGCAACAAAAACCAACCCCCCCCGTAGGAATATCGATTTTAAAATATGAGCGAAAAAATTTAAATGAATGTTAGTTTGAGGCATGGTGTGAAGGCAAATTAATAGGTGTAGAATCTTTATTACCAACGTTTCGATCTTTAACAGATCATCGTCAGGGTCTAAATTAGTAACAACTGTAAAAACAATGAAATAATTACAAAAAACGCGCAGTATTAAAAACAAATTAAAATGTGTAAAATACAATAGGTTCAAAGCTACAAAAACAAATTAAACTAAATAAATAAAAATTAAATAGGTTATAAAGCGTATTTTTCAAGTAAAAGCATATAAACTGAAGGAACAAGCTTAGACATTTCAACTGAATGCGCGTTTAATAAATTAGGATTATTTTTGTTAGCTAAAATATAACAAGCCTCTTTAAAACATAACTTATTAAAATTGTCCTCGAAACAAAGAAATTTACAAAAACTAAAACTGTGATTAGTATTTTTAGCATGCAACGAAACACCTGAGTGAGAAGATGAGTTAACTGAGCTATTTACAGCACGTTTATGTTCTAAAAAACGAGTGATAAAACTACGTTGGGTCCGGCCCACGTAAAAACAGTCACAAACATCACAATTTAAAAGATATACTACATTATTACTGGCCAAATTCTCAGATAGGGAGCGCGACTCATTTTGGTAAAACAAAAGCGAACGGATAGAGTTAGAGGAAGAATAAAACGTTTGAAAACCCGCGTTGTTAAGAATGCGCTTTAAAGTGTAAGACGTTTTACCAAAAAACGGGAGAATAATAGAAGGTAAAGCGTTTTTGGGAAAAGGAGGTGGGGCACAGCCCGATTTAAGACGCGATATATCGAAGAATTTGGCTACAAGCTCTCTGGAATACCCATGTTTATTTACAAATATGTCAAACAAAAAATCAAACTCATCTTTAAGAGAAATAAAATTAGTGCAGTATCGAAGCGCTCGTAATTTTAGAGTGTTAAAAGTACCAGATACATATTGTTTTGGAATAAAAGAATATTTGGAAATGTACCGGTTAGAATGTGTAGGCTTGCGATAAACTTGCACGTCAATTTGACTTTCAGATCGTTTGATAAGACAGTCTAAAAATGATAAAGAATTATCAGACTCAAACTCAGCTGTAAAACGAATTTTAGTAAATTTTAAAAACTGATGAAACTCCTCAAGAAAGGCATTTAAGATAGAACTACAATTTAAAAAAGGCACCCTATATTCAAACAGAAGAAACACATCATCAATATATCTACGATAAAAAATAGGCTTAACAAAAGAAGAACACACACTTTTAAGAAATTTAGATTCTAAAATACCTAGGTATAAGTTTCTGATAGAAACAGAAATACACTGTAGTACTACCCATAGGCACGCCATAATTTTGAAACAATAAATCATTATTAAACTTTAAAAACTATTGTTTAAAACACATTCAAATAATTGAAAAATTGTTGAAACACTAGCTGAATTAAAAAACGGGACATTTTCACGCCAAAAACGCTCAGAATTAGCTAAAACATTTGGCAACTCACTAAGTATAAAACAAGTATCCACATTATCAAACAAACTAACTACATCTATACTGACCATCAAATAACTAGGCTGAATTACAATACTTTTAAGCTTACTGATAAAACAAGCAATGGACAAAATCATATACTCTAAAAACTGAACAGATGGTTTTAAAACTAAATCTAATTTCTTACCAATATTGTAAAACATAGTAACATACATAGGAGTGATTACTCTTACTGGTTTATTAGGTTTGTGCACTTTTATAAGGCCGTAAGGATTTGGTAAGAGACTTCTATTAAAACTGGGAAGTGCACTCACAATAATTAAAGAAGATAAAAAAGACGAAAGAACAGATTTGATATTGGAATACGCGCCTTTAATTTTACTTTTTATTGTTTTTGAAAAAAGGTTAAGATTAGAAAAATGAGTTGATAATCTTAAAGAATATCTTTGTGCTTTTTTAAACTGTTTTAAACCCTTTGTCGGCGGAAACAAATATCAAATCTTCTTCTTTTGCCTATTTGTTCATACAACTTTTATAAACAGCGTTTGCGCACACCCTTTTTAATTCAGCTACCAGGATGCTTTCGCACGATTGTTTCAATTATTTGAGTGTGTTTTAAACAATAGTTTCTTAAAGTTTAATAATGATTTATTGTTTCAAAATTATGGCGTGCCTATGGGTAGTCCTATTTCTGTTTCTATCAGTGACTTATACCTAGGTATTTTAGAATCTAAATTTCTTAAAAGTGTGTGTTCTTCTTTTGTTAAGCCTATTTTTTATCGTAGATATATTGATGATGTGTTTCTTCTGTTTGAATATAGGGTGCCTTTTTTAAATTGTAGTTCTATCTTAAATGCCTTTCTTGAGGAGTTTCATCAGTTTTTAAAATTTACTAAAATTCGTTTTACAGCTGAGTTTGAGTCTGATAATTCTTTATCATTTTTAGACTGTCTTATCAAACGATCTGAAAGTCAAATTAACGTGCAAGTTTATCGCAAGCCTACACATTCTAACCGGTACATTTCCAAATATTCTTTTATTCCAAAACAATATGTATCTGGTACTTTTAACACTCTAAAATTACGAGCGCTTCGATACTGCACTAATTTTATTTCTCTTAAAGATGAGTTTGATTTTTTGTTTGACATATTTGTAAATAAACATGGGTATTCCAGAGAGCTTGTAGCCAAATTCTTCGATATATCGCGTCTTAAATCGGGCTGTGCCCCACCTCCTTTTCCTAAAAACACTTTACCTTCTATTATTCTCCCGTTTTTTGGTAAAACGTCTTACACTTTAAAGCGCATTCTTAACAACGCGGGTTTTCAAACGTTTTATTCTTCCTCTAACTCTATCCGTTCGCTTTTGTTTTACCAAAATGAGTCGCGCTCCCTATCTGAGAATTTGGCCAGTAATAATGTAGTATATCTTTTAAATTGTGATGTTTGTGACTGTTTTTACGTGGGCCGGACCCAACGTAGTTTTATCACTCGTTTTTTAGAACATAAACGTGCTGTAAATAGCTCAGTTAACTCATCTTCTCACTCAGGTGTTTCGTTGCATGCTAAAAATACTAATCACAGTTTTAGTTTTTGTAAATTTCTTTGTTTCGAGGACAATTTTAATAAGTTATGTTTTAAAGAGGCTTGTTATATTTTAGCTAACAAAAATAATCCTAATTTATTAAACGCGCATTCAGTTGAAATGTCTAAGCTTGTTCCTTCAGTTTATATGCTTTTACTTGAAAAATACGCTTTATAACCTATTTAATTTTTATTTATTTAGTTTAATTTGTTTTTGTAGCTTTGAACCTATTGTATTTTACACATTTTAATTTGTTTTTAATACTGCGCGTTTTTTGTAATTATTTCATTGTTTTTACAGTTGTTACTAATTTAGATCCTATCGATAATCTTTTAAGATAGAAACGTTGGTAATAAAGATTCTACACCTATTAATTTGCCTTCAC
>JASAMX010021576.1:0-17310 GCA_030248175.1 Microlaimidae sp. YZB2_3
GTACTTCGTTCAGTTACGTATCTACTGGCTAAGTAATTTCGGAGGTCAGTTGTTCCCCAAATTCCCAGAGGCTGCACACCTATGTTGCGTATATAGAAAAATTAACGAGACCATTGCAGACCTGTGCACGGTCTGGAAATTCCCCCCGTTTTATTGGAGGAGTTTCGCCCCCCGCCCAAAAATGAAAAAGTACCCAAAAATTATGGCGCCATTTTTGACCTATCATCGTCAATTTTTTCCAATTTTTAGCCTATTTCAACGCTTTTAAAGCCATTTTAGACCTAGTTGTAGTTAAATTTCGCATTTTTTCTTCTTTTTTTTAACTTATTAATCTTGTATCCGCTGATACAAGATTAAAAAACCCTTTTGTTTGCGAAATATTCTTGATTTTTGGATAAACTACATAATTATGATAATTTTTTCAGCGTAATGACGTTCGTTCAGTACGTGGACGCAGGCGGTACCTGGACGTCGTGTTCCTCGTGCGATCGGCAGTTTTCCGTGCGGGACCCGCCAGGGCCCGACATGATCCTCGCCCATTGGGAATGGTTGGATTTCCGCGACGGGCGCGTCACACTCTACGCCAGGGACGCGAAGCCGACGTGGCGGCCGGTGCACGCCCGCTACGACTGCGTCATCTCCAGGTAACTACAACAGCGAAAGAAAACGAGTCCCGGTCCGTATAAAATAAGCGCCACTATGACCATACATGAGCATTGGGGGGGGGGTGGGCTTGGGGCCACTCCCTTAGCCTCGAAATTTTAGACCCCCCCCTAGAAAAAAATCCACCCCCCCCCCCTCCAAAATTTTTAAATTTTGATATTCTACCCCTTTCTGGGATTCTAAATTGACTTCCTCCACCCCTTCCGAGCCAAATTTTAAAATTTAAAGCCATGCTTATTTTAAATTCCAAATTTTAAAGCCATGCTTAAAAATCCCCTGGTAATCGCGGTGAACATACATTTTTATTTTGTTTTTTTTTACCTAATTTTAATGCAATTTTGTCTGGTGATGAAATTGTTTATAACAAAACTATCTATTGCCTGATGTCTTTAAATTTGGGCATAAGTATGGTTGAAGTCATAATAAAAAATATTGATAATATATAATATTAATATAATATGAACTGATAATATGGAAATGTGACCTTCCCGCGCAACGGGAAAAATTTTATATTGATTAATTTATGGTTTCAGAATGCACTAAGATTTATATTAAATTTTTATAACACAATATTCAAAAAATAAAAAAGGAAACCTATACAAAATGCCACGCTTCGCCAAGAAAGGAGGGGGAGGGGCTGGAGAGAGGCAAACTACCCCACAAGTTTAAAAACCGTTGTAACGGGGTTTAAAACGACTGTTATCAAACCTATACTATATGATTTTTAAGATGTATATCGTATTGCTATTAATGCCTAAGGCAAAGGCATATTCCTTCACTATGTATTGAATGCTACTATCCATCGAAAATAAAAAAAACTAATATCAATGATTAATGTACACTTCCCGCGAAGCGAAAAAAATTTCAGTTTTTGGGTATTTTTATGCTTTTGGAACGCATTAGGAATGTTTCTGAATGCATATTTAAAGAAAACAATTTTTTCTCCCAAAATTCAAAAAACGTAAGGGTCCCCCCTTACGAAAAAATCCGGCGGCTACGCCACTGGATCAGATCCGCTAGAGGGGGTCCACCCCCAGGTGGAAGGCCGAAATTTTTTTAAGGGGGGGGGCAGGGCATATGGGGAAGTAGAGGGGGGCGAAACCCGATTGTCTGTGGGGTAAAATATAGTTGGTAGTGGGGGAACCCGATTTGGGGGGGTTAAAAGCGCCACCACTCATATATGGCGAGGAGGGGCGCCCGCACCAACAGAAGGGGGGTCAGAAGGGGGGACTAATTAGCACCCCCCACTCAGAAGTGGGGGGAGGGTGGAGAAAAGGTTAACCCCCCAATTGTGGAAAAATGAAGAAAAAAGTCTTTAAAAGGACTTCTAACTGCCTTCTAAACAATAAAAAACTCAAAAATGCAATAAAAAGGGCTTTTTAACTTAAAATTAGCGTTTTTTAGCTATTTTTTTCTTTGAAATCGAAAACGATATGGGTAAAATGCATTCCAGAAAAAAAACGATATGGGTATTTTGCGTTTTTGAGATTTTAACCCCCCTAATTTGGGGTTTAACCCCCCCCCCCCACACCGGACCAACTTGCTCATGTATAGTTAAAGTCCGAGAAACAGATTTTACCCAGATCGTTCTTCGATGGGTTTACCGCAAATACCCCATTTTTAGCGTTTTTAGTTCTGGAATAAGATGAGACACTGCAAATTTTAGGGAGGGGATTGTCCGAAAATACATCTCCAACTTTAGGGGGGAGGAGTCGGCAGTTGTGAGTTTTTTAACCCTTAACCCCCCTGCCAAAAATGAGAAAAAGTACCCGAAGAAATTATAGCGCTATTTGGCCTAAAATGACTCCATTATCGCGAATTTTTTGCATTTTTTAGCCTATTTTAATGTATTTTAAGCAATTTTAGACCTATTTTCTTCTTATTTTCGCGTTTTTTGTCGCTTTTTCGTTATTTTCTTTCTTTCTTCCCTGCTTGCTCCCCACGTTTTATTACCCCTCCCCCCCCGTTTTTGAATTGCTCCCCCAATAAAACCCCGGGTGGAGAGGGGCAGTGCACAGGTCTGTATACCCAACAGTTTTTATAGTTCTGGAGTGATTTTCTTTATAAATTCTACTGGATATTCCCTCCCAATTGCTCCATTATCCATCTGCTCCGGGCTTTACTCTTGCGAAAAGTGTGAACATGCTGAGATTGGATTTGCATCAGATGACTGGAAAAATACGGATACCTATAATAATTTAACACAAATTGAAAATTTTGTAGCGACGGCTTGGGTGTCCAAAAGAATTTAAACCAGGCAAATCATGATTTTTTGCACTTTTGATGTATAAGCAAGAAACATAGAGAATATATGTAGGGCGTTTTAAGGCTGGTTCATACTTATGACAAATCGTCCTTTGGACAAAGTCCAAAGAACAATTTTATAAAAGCCAAAACGTCCTTTGGACAAGCCAAAACGTCCTTTGGACTTTTTCCATTGGACGAAGTATGAACGCTAATTAAAATTTGTCCTTACGCTGTATTTTGTCCTTTGGACAAAGTCCAAAGTTTTGTCAAAACTATGAGCCAGCCTTTACGTCGTCACAGACAGACAATCTTCTTCAGGGTTTGTTTGCGCCACTCACCCACGTAAACTTAAACATAGGTAGGCAAATAGACAGGAGGGGTTAAGGGTTAAAAAACTCACAACTGCCGACTCCTCCCCCCTAAAGTTGGGGGGGGGGTATTTCGGACAATCCCCTCCCTAAAATTTGCAGGGTCTCATCTTATCCCAGAACTAAAAACGCTAAAAATGGGGTATTTGCGGTAAACCCATCGAAGAACGATCTGGGTAAAATGTGTTTCTCGGATTTTAACTATACATGAGCAAGTTGGTGTTGGTCCGCAGTGGGGGGTTAAACCCCAAATTAAAGGGGTTAAAATCTCAGAAACGCAAAATACCCATATCGTTTTTTTTTCTGGAATGCATTTTACCCACGATTTCAAAGAAAAAATAGGTAAAAAACGCTAATTTTAAGTTAAAAAGCCCTTTTTATTGCATTTTTTAGCTTTTTATTGTTTAGAAGGCAGTTAGAAGTCCTTTTAAAGACTTTTTTTTCATTTTTCCACAATTGGGGGGTTAACCTTTTCTCCACCCCCCCCCCACTTCTGAGTTAAAAATATATACATTCAGAAACAAAAGCATAAAAATACCCAAAAAATGAAATTTTTCCCGCTTCGCGGGAAGTGTACATTAATCATTGATATTAGTTTTTTTTTTATTTTCGATGGATTGTAGCATTCAATACATAGTTAAGGAATATGCCTTTGCCTTAGGCATTAATGACAATACTATATACATCTTAAAAATCATATAGTAAAGGTTTGATAACAGTCGTTTTAAACCCCGTTCAACGGGTTTTTAAACTAGAGGGGTAGTTTGCTCTCTCCCAGCCCCTCCCCCTCCTTTTTTGGCGAAGCGTGGCATTTTGTATGGGTTTCCTTTTTTATTTTTTGAATATTGTGTTATAAAAATTTAATATAAATCTAGTGCAGTTCTAAAATCATAAATTAATCAAATAAAATTTTTCCCATTAGGGAAGGTCACATTTCCATATTATCAGTTCATATTATATTAATATTATATATTATCAATATTTTTTATTATGACTTCAACCATACTTATGCCCAAATTTAAAGACATCAGGCAATGATAGTTTCCTGATACAAGCAATTTCATACAACAAAATTGCATTAAAATTAGGTAAAAAAAAAAAAAATAAAAATGTATGTTCACCGCGATTACCAGGGAATTTTTAAGCATGGCTTTAAAATTTGGAATTTGAAATAAGCATGGCTTTAAATTTTAAAATTTGGCTCGGGAGGGGTGGAGGAAGTCAATTTAGAATCCCAGAAAGGGGTAGAATATCAAAATTTAAAAATTTTGGAGGGGGGGGGGGGTGGATTTTTTTATAGGGGGGGGTCTAAAATTTAGAGGCTAAGGAATCGACCCGAGCCCGCCCCCCCAATGCTCATGTATGGTCATAGTGGCGCTTATTTTATACGGACCGGGACTCGTTTTCTTTCGCTGTTGTAGTTACCTGGAGATGACGCAGTCGTAGCGGGCGTGCACCGGCCGCCACGTCGGCTTCGCGTCCCTGGCGTAGAGTGTGACGCGCCCGTCGCGGAAATCCAACCATTCCCAATGGGCGAGGATCATGTCGGGCCCTGGCGGGTCCCGCACGGAAAACTGCCCAATCGCCGCGAGGAACACGGACGTGCCAGGTACCGCCTGCGTCCGCGTATTGAACGAACGTCATTACGCTGAAAAAATTATCATAATTATGTAGTTTCTCCGAAAATAAGAATATTTCGCAAACAAGAAGGTTGTTTTTGTATCAGCGGATACAAAGATTCATAGCTAAAAAAAGAAGAAAAAATGCGAAATTAAGACTACAACTAGGTCTAATATGGCTTTAAAAGCGTTAGAATTGGGCTAAAAATACGAGAATTGACGATGATAGGTCGAAAATGGCGTCTTTTTTTTTTTCATTTTTTGGGCGGGCGAATTCCCCTCCGTCGAATTTTAGGGGCCTTGCACCAGGTATCTGCATGGTCTCGTTAATTTTTCTATATACGCAACATAGGTGTGCAGCCTCTGGGAATTTGGGGGTATACCTGACCTCCGAAATCCCGACTTAGCCAATGTCTATTAATGTAATTTTTAACTAAGAAAACATGTTTTACCGCTGAAACCACTATTTCAAAAACAGTTTATTATACAGCTTTATATGTACGTGTATCCCCATAGATGAACACGGTCAAAAAGCTAGGGGGGTGTTTACCCCGGGTAAATGACATTTCAAAATCTAGGAGGGGGGTCCTAGGGGTGGTCGAACCTCCTAGCTTTTTAGGGGGGGTCGACCCGGGGTGCGAAATTTTGAAATCTAGAGGGGGGGTCATGTGGGGTCCGGTGTCCAAAGCAAAACAGTTATAAACCATAATAATTTTAATAATAGTTCTTTTTATAGGATAATACTATATTTTATTGAATAAAAAGCGGTATTTAGGTATAAAAAGGGTGTAAAAACATGAATTTCTGTTAAAAATTCACGTTAGTGCAAGAAAATTTATATAAAAAAGTACTTAAAATATTCTCGAGAGGGGAGGGGGGAGGTCAGATTTCAAAATCTAGAAGGGGGTCAGGGGTGAAAAATTCGAAAATTTGGGGGGAGGGGGGGGGCTGGATTTTTTTCTAGAGGGGTGGGTCAAAATTTCGAGGCTAGGGGAGGTGGACCCCACCCTACCCCCCCTTGTTCATCTATGTGTATCCCTGTTTTTTAACCCTTTCAAAAAATTACCAGCCCCGAAATATTGGGGGAGGGCTGACCCAACCCTGCCTGCCTTCCATTCCAACCCTGCCAACCGTCCTTGAAACAATCTCCCCTCCCAAAAAAAGCTACATTTTTCAACCTGAACGGCTCGTCGTCGGTATACTCGATCTCCTTGTCGTCTGCGGTGGTGGGCGGGGCTTGTCTGGAGCTGGCCGCCTCGCCCACTTGCTCCTCCTCCTGGTATTCGTCCACGTATAGGACGCTTCGGACCTCCTGATTCTGCAGACTCCTCAACTCCTGGACCGTCGGTTTTCGCGGGCTTGTCGCTCCGGCATCCTCAGCCCACGCAGGCGGGGTCCGCCGTGCGCTCCCGCCGCTGCGCTGTGAAACTCCGGGCGCAGTGGCATTTCCCCGACCGCCGTGTGGCGCGACTGGTTTTCGCCGCGCTCCGCCCAGTCCCCGCTTCAAATCGTAGCCGGTTGCGGCCGGATTCGACGGTCTGCGGTTTTTCTCTGTTATTTTCACCGGCGACGATGAAGGCAATGGACTATTCCGTGTCTTCTCGCTTGTCTGATCGCCTGATCGCTGGTTGTGAAGAAAAATCACGGAAGGCCCCGCCTTGTCCTCTTCGTATTCTCGTTCTATTGTTTCCTCCAGTTTGTTTGTAAAATGAGGCGAAACGTCATCGACAATGTCTTCTAACTGAGCGTCAACCTAATTTTGTTAACAAAATTTTTTGTTTTAGCCAATGGGTTTTTCATTTTTTTAATCTTTATATTTTTTATATTTACAAACTTTAAACAATTTAAAAAATTACATTTTACTATTTTGAATCGGTGTTTAATACTTTTGGTTTGGTTTAGTTTTTTGTACAACTGTGCACCGACCAAACGCTAACTGCCTGTAATTGTAAATTGCAGCAGTTTTATAATAAATTAGATTTAGGTACATAACTAAAAAAAAAACAAAAAAAGTTTTGTCAAAAAAATTCAAATTTAAATAATATTTTATGTGTTTTTTATGTTTTCCCGTATTCAAAAACTGATAAACCAACCAATCATTTTTATAACAGATACTAGGTACTATTTTTAAAAAAATAGTACCAGGTACTGTTTTACTATTTTAAAAAAAGTACTAATTTAAAAAGACAGTACCATGTACTATTTTACTATTTTTAAAAAAGTTTCTAATTTTAAGGTACTAACCTAAAAGGTACTATTTAAAAAAAATAGTAACATGTATTGTTTTTTAACTGATACCAGGTACTATTTATAAAAAAATTGTGTATTGAAAAAAACCCATTTTAGCAATATTTTAATATAAATAGTGAAAATAGGTTTTTTAAATAGGTACTATTATTATTATAGATTATTATAGTATATAATAATACATAGTACTTCAAATTCTTATAACACTACAATAAATCTAAAGAAGTGTTATTTTAGAATTTTTGGGAAAAAACATTAATAAAAAGTAAAAAAAGATGTTTTTAATGGATACACTTCACGCTCACCTCCAATTCTCGCCCTTCTCTCAAAATCCGTAATCTAACCCACTTAATAAAAAATGTTCCTAACACTTACAAAATGTAAAAAAATTAAATTAATTCCAAACTAAAATTTAATCAAATCAAAGTTTATTTAATCAAAGTCTTTTTTTAAAAATATTAAGTCATACTAAAAAACTAGCACTGCCCTTTCCTCCCCCGGGTTTTATTGGGGCGGAGAAAGCCAATTCCAAAACGGGGAGGGGGCACGGCACGGAGGCAACTTTTTTGAAACGGGGGGCAAAAAAACGGGCGGGCAAGCAGGGGAGAAAAAGAAAAAAAGAGAAAAGAAGAAAAAAAGAGAAAAAAGGAGGAAAACAGAAAAAAAGGAAAAAAATGCGAACTTTTAAAAATAGGTCTAAAAAGCATTCAAATAGGCTAAAAACAGCAAAAAATTGGCGATGATGGCGTCATAATAGGTAAAAAATGGCGCCATATTTTTGGGTATTTTTTTATTTTTGGGCGGGAGGTTTGCAATAAAACGGAAAGGTACAGCCACTAATATTCCGGGGAGGGCAGCAATTCCAGACCGTACACAGGTATGTAAGCCCAGCCCAGTTGAAAAATTATCTATCCAAATCTTCTCACCGGCGATACTTCCGCGACTTCCGCTCTCTTGGCCGAACGCGTTGTCACTTTTCCCTCAGATCTTTTGTTATATGACGCTGCGGTCACTTTCGTTGAGTTGCCGGTTTCCATTTCCGGTCCCGGTTTCGATCGATTCCTTCCCTTCGGTTCGTCAGCCACATTTAACACCGGCGATTCTAGTCGAGAGGGCACCGGTTTTTTTTGTTAATTTTAATTTTAGTCTTTACTACGACATAAGGAGTCAAACAAAATCGGTATAAAATAAACGCTAGTGTAAATTATAACGTCTATTTTAATTGTGTTAAAAAATACAAAAAAGAGTCACATCATAGGTACGAGAGTTTTTAAAACGATCCTAACTTATTCTGTAATAGTAACTACGTTTTATGGTAGTGTACCTGCCTGCAGCATGTTTATAGGTGAGAAAGGGGGGGGGCGGGTGGGGTCCACCCATAGATGAACAAAGGGGAGGAGGGGTAGGGTGGGGTCAACTCCCCAATCTCGAAATTTTGCCCCCCCCTAGAAAAAAATTCAGGCCCCCCCCTTTCCCCCAAATTTCCGAATTTTTTACACCTGACCCCCCTCTAGAATTTGAAATCTGAACCCCCCGCCCTCTTGGGAAAGTTTTAGGTACTTTTTTAATACTAAATTTTTTTCCAAAAACATGAATTTTTAACACAAATTCATGTTTTTATACCAGAATATCGCTTTTTATTTAATAAAATGTAGTATTATCTTATAAATAAATTATTATTAAACCTTTAATGGCTTAAAAGCATTTTGCTTCGAACATTGGACCCCACCTGACCCCCCTCTAAGGTTCCAAAATCTTCCACCATGGGTCGACCCCATAGATGAACACGGTCAAAAAGCTAGGGGGGGTGTTTACCCCGGGTAAATGACATTTCAAAATCTAGGAGGAGGTCCTAGGGGGGGTCGAATTCCCCCCCTCCCTAGCTTTCTAGGAGGTGTCGACCGGGGGTGGAAGATTTTAAAACCTAGAGGGGGTCAGGTGGGGTCTAGTTTCCGAAACAAAATAGTTTTAAACTATTAAATGTTTATTAATAGTTTTTTTATAAGGTAATACTACATTTTATTGAATAAAATGCGATATTTAGCTCTAAAAAGGGTGTAAAAACATGAATTTGTGTTAAAAGTTCACGTTTCTGGAAGAAAATTTAGTATAAAAAAGGTACTTAAAATTTTCTCGAGAGGGGAGGGGGGTCAGATTTCAAAACCTAGAGCGGGGTCAGGGGTAAAAAATTCGAAAATTTGGGGGGAGGGGGGGCCCTGGATTTTTTTCTAGGGGGGAGGCCCAAAATTTCGAGGCTAGGAGGGATGGACCCCACCCTGCCCCTCTTGTTCATCTATGGTCGACCTCCCTAGAAAGTTAGGGGGGTTCGACCCCCCTTAGATTTTGAAATGGGTCATTTCACGTCAAATTACACATGCCATTTGCCCTTAGGTCACCGATTTGGCTGAAAATTGGTTTACAAGTGGGGCTGCATGTAAAAACACGTCACGAAAAATTCTAGACCTGAAAACCATATGGGACCCAAGATATGACCTTTCAAAATTTGGAGTTTGACCCCGATTTCGGGTAAACGTATAAGCTTTAAAGCCTTGAATTGACTGGACTTGACTGCCCAACGTCTTTTTCACGACTTAGGGTCTGGTCAGATGACAGCACTGCAAACAGATTTCCACTGTTGTCGATTTATTGCAATGTCCGCACACAAAGAAATCTAGTTTTGATGCCACAGCCTGGCACCATAAGTGTTTTTTAGAATGGGTTCCAGGTCGGCCTTAACCGTAGCCCGCCAGGTTTTGCAGGTACCTCCGTGGGGTCGTTTCAGTTGGGCTGACCGTTTGGGGATACATGGGCACGGGGGGGGGGTTGGGGGGGTTAACCCCCCAAATTCTGAGAAGTGGGGTTTAACCCCCCCACTCAGAAGTGGGGGGGGGGGAGAAAAAGTTAACCCCCCCCAATTTTGGAAAAATGAAGAAAAAAAATGTCTTTAAAATGACTTCTAACTGCCTCCAAACTTAAGTTTTGAGGTCAAAATGAATGTTTTAAGCAATAAAAAGCTCAAAAATGCAATAAAAAGGGCTTTTTGACCTAAAATTAGTGTTTTTAACCTATTTTTCCTTCAAAATCGAAAAACGATATGGGTAAAATGCACTCCAGAAAAAAAAACGATATGGGTATTTTGCGTTTCTCGGATTTTAACCCCCTCCTAATTTGGGGTTTAACCCCCCCCCACTCCGGACCAACTTGCCCATGTATGCTTTTGGGGGGTTCAAAAAGAAACATATTTTGAGCTAGACGGTTGCTGTCCATACGGAGGATATGGCCAAACCATCTTTCTTAACAACCTCCTTTTCACGTCCATTGAAAGTGAAATCGGGTTCCCCATTTGTTGCAAGACTGTTCTATTCGACACATGGTATTCATATCGGATCAATTTTTACTTATACTGCAAAACAAACCTAAAATCAAAATAGCAAAAAACAAGCCATCTTCAATTTTGACAAAAATTACACTATATATAGAGGTAACGTTTGAGAAGCTTCATGCAAAAATCAGCGGAGTTTCTTTAAGTTTAGTCAATTTACAAGCATTTTAGTTTCTCCAATTTCGCAGGATTTTTTTGACAAAATACGGAAAAACTTGACAAATTCTTTAAAAATTTGAATAAAAAAATGTTATGCTGATACAAACTAGGGTAACATAATACTTTAATGCATTAGAAACATTATAATGCTACAAAAATCACATGTTAGTTTTGTGTAATAAATAATTTATAATATAAATACACTATAATTATTATAGTTTGGTAATAATAAAATTAGTTGTGATTGAGTTCCAAAGTTTTAGTGTTCAAGCAGTAATCTTAATGACTGGACTATTATTTATAACAGCCATATAATAATAAAACTTTTTCGTACAGCTTCCTGGTACTAGCTTAAAAGTGTAAAATTAAAAAAAGATACAGCAATATTATTTATTCCTAAAGATAAATTCTATCAGGGTGAAAATAGATGAGTGGTAAAGTAACCACTCGTTCTTTGAGAAAATATCACGTGCAGAGAAACACATGACGCAACTAAATAATAATTTTGTTACATAAACCGCTAAAAACTTTTTTTTAAATTTTTCTCGCTGGCGGTTTTATTGTTTATTTTTTCCTGGCGGAAAGCGGATACGGCGTTACGCCCTTAATTTTAGCCTGGAAGACTGTAGCTTTAGAGTGTTAATGTTTCAAAAAAAATCTAAATTCATTGGTATCTAATTTTTTAAGAACTGATCGTTTTGCTTGTCTTTTCAAATTTTCCTCTTAATTTAGGATTCATCTGTTGTAAGTTGCCTTTTAAATTTTTTTCATAAGAGTTTGTTTTTATAAAAATGTAAAATTTTAGTACTTGCTGTGTGTATTTTTTTGATAATTGCTTAAAAGTATTAATTTTTGTGCATAATAATATAAAATAAACATTTGTTGTATAAACAAATGAGTCTTTAAAAATAACAAGACAAGTTTACTGTTAATAAATCTTTAAAAATAAAAAATATAAAGGAGTGCTGGTAATTAGTTTCAGTAAAAAATAGATTATAAAGAAACATAAAGATTTTGTGGCAAATAGTGTCAAAGAGAACAAAACGAATAGTTAAAAAAAACCTAAAAAAATTGTGAAACATGGGTTCTAACTTTAAAATCAAAGTAAGATTTTGTTGAACCTTAAGGCACTGGGAAAAAATAAGAGTATTTTGGCCATATTTTTAAATTATTTGAAGTTAAACTTTTACATTTTTATAAAACCAAACTTTTCCTTATAAAAAAATATCAAATGAAACTTACAGCAGATGAATCCTAAATTAAGTAAGGCAAATTTGGAAAGGACAAGCAATGAGTTCTTAAAAAATTAGATACCAATGAAAAGTGAAACACTAAGATAATAGGACGAATAATGACAAAGAAAGTGAAACTATAGAACCAACAATCACATACTTAATTTCAGTTAAAAATTAGAATTTTTTTAACATTAACATACTAGGAATAAATAATATTGCTGTATCTTTTTTTTAAATTTACACGTTTAAGCTAATAAAACGAAGCAGTACCAATCAGTTTTATTATTATGGCTGTTATTAATCCAGCCATTAAGTTTACGAGGAGTCAAACACTAAAACTTCGGAACTCAATTACAACTAATTTTATTTTTATCAAACTATAATTTATTACATAGACAGAATATGTGATTTTTTGTAGCCTTATAATGTTTCTAATGCTTTAAAGTATTATGTTACCCTAATTTGTATCAGCATAACATTTTTTTATTAAAATTTTTAAAGAATTTTAAAAGAATTTTTCCATATTTTGTCAAAAAAACTGCTAAATTGGAGAAACTAAAATGCTTAGAAACCACGCTGATTTTTTACATGAAGCTTCTTAAACGTTACCTCCATGTAATTTTTTCAAAATTGAAGGTGGCGTGTTTTTCGCTATTTTGATTTTAAGTTTGTTTTGCATTATAAGTAAAAATTTTGTTCCCAGACCATATTTATTTTTATTACTTTTATAATAAATATCACATTTTTAGCTTTAAAATGATATATATATAACATGGGGTTAATATAAATAATATACACAGCCAGACCTGTGCACGGTCTGAAAATGCCCCCCCCCCGTTTTATTGGAGGATTTGCCCCCCCCCCCGTTTTATTGCCTCCCCCCGCCAAAAAATGAAAAAGTACCCTAAAAATATGACGCCATTTTTGACCTATGATGACGCCATCATCGCAAATTTTTTGCAGTTTTTAGCCTATTTCAATGTATTTTAAGCTATTTTAGACCTATTTTTACCTTATTTCCGCTTTTTTTGTCCCTTTTTTCCCTTTTCCCTTCTTTTTTTTCTCTTTTTTTTCTCCTTTTTTTCTCTTTTTTTTCTTTCCCCCCTGCTTGCTCCCCCCATTTTATTGCCCCCCCGTTTCAAAAAAGTTGCCCCCCCCTCGTGCCCCCTCCCGTTTTGGAATTGCCCCCCCCCGTTTTAACCCCGGGGGGGCCGTGCACAGGTCTGCACAGCTACAAGGTTTTAAAGTTTAGACGTTTTACCGAAAACAGGGTCAAACTCCAAATTTTGAAGGGTCATATCTTGGGTTCCATAGGGGTTCCACATCCCCCTTGCTTCGGTGACCGTGTTCATCTATGAGTCCACCCCCCATAGCCTTGAAATTTTGGCTTTGACTCCTCCTAGACGAAAATCCAGGGGGCTCTACCCCCAAATTTCCCAATTTTTTCTGCATACCTGGTTTTTCGAGATACCTCTAAATTTAGAGGGAAGGGTTTAACAGTTTTGGGTTTTTTGTGAAGGGTATAACTCCTCCAGCTTCACACAACACCTGCCCTATGCTATGCTATTCTATTCCACACAGCACACACCCATGCTATGTTCAATTTTGCAATTTACGTGAGGTGGTACAAAACAAGAAGCATGGTTACTAAAAAAAAAATGTTTTAAAAAACGAAAAAATAAAGGATTTAAAATAATATATATATGGTGTCTTGGAAAGGGAGGTGTCTGCAGGTTTGGAAGCTTTGGGGCATATATCTCTTCAAATCTCTTAGCCCACAAAAAAAAACCTAGTGATAATTTTTTGCCTATAAGTTTAACAAAAAACTGAGCGCAAATGTTACAACACTAAGCTTGTGGGCATAGGTGGGCTGTGGGCACGGGGTTGTGGGGGTATACCATACTCCAAAAATCCCGATTATTGCCGACACCCCCTAAAATTTAAGAGTACCCCGGACACGCCCCCCTAAAATTGGGGGTGGGGGGGTCCCAGTACTAAAAACGCTAAGAATTGGGTATTTAAGTTTGAGGTATACCTAAAATAATTTGTTTGGACACCCCCTTTCAAATTTCGGGGGTCGGGTATACCACCCCAAAATCTGGGAGGCTGCCCACCTATGCTTGAGGGCATATATCTCTCCAAATTTACCTACGAAAGAAAAAATCTAGTAAAGCGATAAATTTAGTTTAAAAAATAAAAAAGTGAAAAAATTAATTTTAGTTAAAAAATATTCAAAAAAAAAGAAAACGGTTGCCCCAAGTTTTTTATCGTTACCCTCTTGTTCCTGTTCCGGTGCTTCCGTTTCCAGCAGCAAATATTCCGCCAAATCGATCGTATCTTCTGTTTCCTCCGCTTCCCGTGAAGTTCCGACGGTGGCGCCGGCGTCCCCGTCGGCCATCGCTGATTGGTTCGCGGTTGTCGAGGACGCTGCGACCTCCCCACCGTTCGCTTCCGATTGGTCCATCATTATAGACTCCTCCTGTTCCTCTTCTAAATTAGCCAAATCTCGCGTTGATGATTGGTCCGGCGTCGTCGACTCCGCCTCCCCCGCAGCCGCTGATTGGTCCATTCGGGAGTCGGCAAATGGATCGTCTAGTTTGTTAGAAGTCTGCGAACGGTCGGCTATTTGGTTAAGAGTGAAAACCGATGGAAGCGACAGCACATCCTGATCCAACAAACGATTATAGGCCTAAAATGTCATGATTTTGTCAGAAAATTAACCACAAAAACAAACAACATAATATAAAAACAAACAAATCATTAAACTATTAGGATAAAGTTCAGCGCGATTTTAAGGTTTTTTTTTTTAAAACTAAGGTCAATACTGAATGGATAACAATTTTATCATTGCTTTAATACATTTTTTTTGAAAAATCACTATTTTAATTTAATGTCCTGTATTCTTAAAAAATGCCGAAAAAACTATTAAAATAATATTTTTTTATTTTACTTTCCTAACATTGATAGCGGGTTACTGCTTTTAAAATCTCAAAAAAACGCTAAAAAATAAATAAAAAAACGTAAAAAATACAATACACATACAATTTTTAAGATATTTTTTTCTCTATTTTTTCAATTATAATCACTTAACACTGCTTTTGGATTGAAAATGTCTATAAAAATAGCACGTATCAACAAACTAATCAGGTCTAAATATTAGATAACAGGCACCAGCTTACTTGTTTACTGGCTGAGCGTAAAAGCATGCTGAAAAGAAGCAAATCGTCCGAGTAGCGTTTGTTTTTTCCTCTGTAAAACAACAACTCCAACTGTTCCAGTAAAAATCTAAAACAAAAACAACAGGATTTGAAGATGCCAGAAATTGAATCTGATTGGAAAATTAGAGTTAAATTGATTGCTGAATCCGCGGATCTAAAGACCATCTAAAGATTGTTTGGTGTTATAAACTAGTTCTGAATAAGCGTCTTTTACTGTAGGAGAGAGAAAGTACAAAAATAAAATTTAAAAATCCTTGTTTTCTTAGTTTCTCAAGTTTAAACATAAGTGAGAAGGAGGGGGGCACGGTGGGGTCCACCCCCCCGACCTAGAAATTTTGGAACCCCCTCACCTTGACAAAAATCTAGACGGTCCGCCTTCCCCCCAAAATTTCCGAATTTTTCACCCCTAACCCCCCTCTAGAATTTGAAATCTGCCCCCCGCCTCCCCACTCGGGAAAATTTAAGGCATACATTGGCACGGGGGGGGGGGGTGGGGGGGGGGTTAATCCCCCCTCCCCAAATTCTGGGAAGGGAGTTTAACCCCCCACCCAAGAAATGGGGGGAAGAGAGATTTTCCCCCCCCCAACTTTTTTACAACGATGAAAAAAAATGATTTCATAAAAATGTCTAATAGCTTCCTAAAAATTAAGTTTTGAGGTCAAAAATAAATGTTTTAATCATAAAAAGCTCAAAAATGCAATAAAAAGGACTTTTTGACCTAAAATTAGTGTTTTTAACCTATTTTTCCTTCAAAATCGAAAAACGATATGGGTAAATTTCACTCCAGAAAAAAAAACGATATGGGTATTTTGCGTTTCTCGGATTTTAACTCCCTCCCCCTAATTTGGGGTTTAACTTAACCCCCCCCCCACTCCGGACCAACTTGCCCATGTATGACTTTAGGTACTTTTTTATACAAAATTTCCTTTAAAAAACGTGAATTTTTAACACATATTCACAGACCTGTGCACTGGCCCCCCCCCCCCGGGGTTAAACGGGGGGGCCATTACCAAAACGGGGGGGGGGGCACGGGGGGGGGGCAACTTTTTTTACACGGGGGGGGGGCAATAAAACGAGGAGGGGGCAGGCGGGGGGAAAGAAAAAAAAAAAAAAAAGGAGAAAAAAGAGAAAAAAAGAAGGGGAAAAGGGAAAAAAGGGACAAAAAAAGCGGAAATAAGGTAAAAATAGGTCTAAAATGGCTTAAAATACATTGAAATAGGCTGGAGAACTTGCAAAAAATTCGCCGATGATGGCGTCATCATAGGTCAAAAATGGCGTCATATTTTTAGGGTACTTTTTAGTTTCGGCAAAGGGGGTGAACGGGGGGGGCAAAACGCGATCGACGAGATTTCAATTCCATCCTTCATGTTTACACCTTTGGTAGTGTTGGGTGGGATGATGTTGGTATCCTAGAGGAATTGTTGAGGTTATTTGGTTTTGAGTCACTGCTTTTGCTTCACAGGACCATGTGACCCCTCCTCTAAATTTCAATTTTTCCCCATTGACATCCCTAAAAAGCTAGGGGGGTCCGGGTCCTCTGGGACCCCCCTCCTAGAATTCTAAATTCGATTTACTCCAGCCAAATAACAGTAAATATGTACGCCGGATGAGAGTTAAAAAAAACGACTGCCTATATTGAACTGAACTCAAAATACATCAAATCATTTATTTAAAATAAAACATTATAACTGGAATATAATAAATAAAAACACACGAAATTAGTATAATTAAAAATTTTGCATATTTTAATAACAAAATTTGCGTATTATACAATATCTTTTTTTTAAAGCTGAAGCGGGCCGGCCATGGATATTCCATATTACCGCCTACCACCCTATATCAGCACTGTTGTTGATGTAGAATGTTAGTCAAAGCCCCACCCCTATCAGAGGATTTTAGGTATTAGATGTGAGGTTATGTTTAATAATACAGAGAGAACAATAAAAATAATAAAAATAAAAAAGTATAATAAAAGGACTATAAGCAAAAGTAAGAAGAGTCGGGAGTTGATCATGATGATGGCTGAAAGTAGATAACATTTTGATGTTGATGGTGGTTCTGGCTGGAAGTTTTGGTTTTTCCCATTTTGTTGTTTTTGTTTTGTTTTTTTTTTATTTATTTGTCTGGTGATAATATTACCTTATATGGTCCTGGTATTTCTCCTAGAGCAAT
>JASAMX010021578.1:0-10542 GCA_030248175.1 Microlaimidae sp. YZB2_3
ATTTTTTTTAAATATAAAACAACTTTTTTTAATTGTATAAAATAATAATTATATTGCGAGTACAGGCACTACGTTCGCTTTCTAGCTTGTTTTAAGTTGCTATAGCTAATCATTTTGATCGATGTGCGGAATTTTCTTTTACATTACGTTTTTTAACATCGTTTTCTTCATCTCGTCTTCGGAAAACTCATTTTTCGATGCGATTTTCTAAACGCATTTTAAAAAAAGGCATGTGACCGCCCAAACGATAAAGTTTTACATACTTGATTTTTAGGTTTCGCTTATGATTAGGGAAAAAAAGGTGTCTTTCTCTTTAATACAAAGAACACACAATTAAATACAAACTTTATACAATAAAGTTTTGCTTGATTTTATGAGTTTGGCTTAAGCTTAGTGTTTCGGTCTTTAAGAAAAAATCATTTAATAAAAGTTTATCATAATAAAATTTAGCTTGATTTTTAGGTTTTTCTCAGACTTAAGGAAAATAATAACTCTATTATTTATTGTGAGTCTTACTTCTCCTTACCAACTTCTCCTCATATTTGTCCAGCCTGTCCAAACAAGGGACGAAACAGGCTTTTGTTATAAGTCTCCTTTTTAATGCAAAATTATTTTACACGGTCAATTTTTGAGAACCAAAAATTTGATCTATATGTATGTCTGTCCTTTTTAGGTTGTATTAAACTTCTAATAATTTTATTCAATATGTCAAGTAAATGGGTACAATTTTTTAAAATTTTTTATTATGAATAGATATTTATTTTCAAACTCTCGTCTTGTAAATAAAATTTAAAAATGGTATTTAATACTCACGAACTTTTAAATTTTTTATAATAAATATTCATGAATAAAATAAAGAATCTTAGTAAAAAAATGAGTTTTAATAAAACTTAATATATAAACATGATAAATAACCTTATATTAAAGCTATTAAATTAGCTAAGTATATAAAATTTGATATATGCTTCACTTTGAAAAATATTAGAAAGCGCTTTAAAATTTGCATTCTTAGGGGTCCTTTCCCCGGTTTGCCCCGGCTCAGTTGAAAGCTAATTTGCCAGGGTCGGGGCCAGGGTAGAGAAAATTGCGTTTACCGGGGTCGGGGCCGGAGCCGGGGTGGAAAAAAAGTGCCGGGGCAAGCCGGGGCCCAGGTCGGGTCCGGTCGATCCCTATTCAAAACAACTGCTTTAGTATTTAGGAAATTGTATATATTAAATTTTTAAAATACAGTTGGGTTTTTAATCACTAGTAGTTCTTGTTTTGTTAATTATGCGGTAAGCTCGGAAAGTTCCTGCTACTTGAATCGCAAGGAATTGGTATCCGAGGGCTAAAGTGCCAACATAAAGAATGATTTTAGAGAGTTTTTGTTTGAACCGAGAATTCCTCTGCGTAAATTGAGTGAATCACATTTTAAAACGTTTTTAAGTTTTTTTTTATACAAAAATGCAAAATCTATTAGAGTTATAAATTCTGGACGTTTTGGTATTTTTTAATAAGCATCTGTTTCGGTAAATAAGTTGCGCCTTGCGGGAAAATTTCTCAAACTTTAACTCGATAAAAACTGGCAAAATGGCAAAGGTTTTTTATTTTAGACCTTAAAAAACTGTTTTATATTTTTTGTGATATCGGTGCTTTTTTATTATTTTAAAGCGTACTTTTAAAATAAAATTATAGTTTAAGAGTTACCAAGACCGGCTGGATTTTGGTTTAGCAATCATTGTATTAAACAAAATAATGTTTTAAATCTTTAAATTAGTAATCTTTCCACTATGTTGTTAACTTTAATATCATTTTTCGAAACTATTTGAAACGAAGGGATTTTTGGAGTTCTGTTTTTCAAGGAGCGATTTCAAGCTTATTAAAACTTGATGGAAATATGTTTTATTTTATTGTATCAGCATAAGTGCTGTTCCCCAGAGCTCCGAGCTCCGGAGAAGAGCTCTGCTTTGGAGTCCTGAAGAACTACGGCAGCTCTGGAGCTCTGCTCTATTTTTGTACCAATTTAATGAAAAGTTAATTATCACAGATTATTTTGTCAAGTTTTAATTTTTTGTAAACGAAAAAAAAAAATTTCAAAACTTTTTTTTCAAAAATTTAAAACATTAACCTTTAAAATGCGGATAGAGTAACTCTAAATGTATTGTAAGCATAAAATACATTTTAATAAAACGAAAGTAAAAAAGGAAGTCACATGAGAATGTCTTAATATTAATTTCAAACAAAATAAACATAACATGCAAGTAAGTGTTAACAAATACGCGTTTCTGTGCTTCTCCGGACGCGTATGGACAAGATAAGTAATGAAGTTGCACTTCGTCAACGGAGTCTTCATTACAAATCATTACAACCCAAAAATGTAGCTATATAATGAATAACGGGAGAAAAAATTACCTTAACGATTTTTTATTAAAAACGAATAAATAAAAAATTGCATATTGCAATATAAATTTTTAAGCATATTATATAAAAAAATATATATAAGCTAAGCACATTTTTGGTTACAAGCATGCATAAACTGTTAATAATGATAAAATTGTGAATATGGGAAATAAGGTTTAATAAGTTTTATATATAGGATAAAAAATTTTTTATACAGGATAAAAAAAATTTTTTTTAAATTTTTTTAATATAAATTTTAAAAAATCGTTGTGTTAGGTTTAATAAGCATGTTTAAAACGTTAATTAATTTTTGCTAATAAATTTAGCCAAAACAATTATTTATAACCGAATTTATTTTATTTAAAAAAATCTTTTAAAAAAGTTTTTTAATTAAAAATTTTTTCCGAATTTACAACATAATAAATATAAATTTAAAAAAATGTAAAACCGAAATACCTCTGTTTCCACGCCTTCAAGCGTTCTTTTACCAGAATCCATATTAAAATTAGCCATATTTAAAAAAAAATTTTTTAATACAAAAAATTTATTATAATAAAAATAATCTTTTGACGTACGGAAAAATTTTTTTAGTACATACAGTGTACACTTTACATTGACATTGAATAAAGCAAGTGAGGAAATTGTAAACTCAATCATGCAGTGTATTATGTTATTATTTATAGTTTAGTTTAAGTTTAGTTTATTTTTATAGTTTAAGTTAAGCTTAATCACGTTTAAAATCGCTCATTTAAGGTGTAAAGCTTCGGCGCTTCTTAGCTCCCTCTGTTTTAAATGACCGGAGCCACGTAGTATGATATTAGAGTGTTGAATTATCACTAATCAGCATTTTTAAGACGATTTGATTGTTTTTAAATACGGGTGAAAAAATATATTTTACAAAAAAAATTTACAAATCTTTTGTGGCTTATTACTTATTCAATTCATCAAATTAGTGCGAAAATAGAGCGAAGCTCCCCTTCTCTTCGCCCATTTTTGAATTTTACCCAAATAACGAATAAAAAAACACCAAATATTGCTACACCTCCGGACCAATACAGGTTTCTGTAATTTTTTACCAACCAATCGGCATTTTTTGATAAAATTATTTTGTGTTTTTTAACTAAATATTTTGTTGATTTTTCAAAACTAGTTTGTAGTTTTTACCGACTATTTGGCAAATTTCTACCAAATACTTGATAGCTGTATTATGCAATTTACACAAATTATTGATGCAAAATGTTGTATTTAAAATACATCTTATCATAACGCAAAACAAATAGATACACCAGTGCGCTGTTTCATAAATGTTAGGAACATTTAATTCTTTGTAAATATTTACAAAGAAATGAAATCCTATGCTAAAGCATAGTGATAAATGCAAGATATATTTATGCAAATTTTCGGTTTTTTATAAGTTTTTCCAAAAGTATATTGCATTTTCATTTCTTTGTAGCTTTCTACAAAAAAGAAATGGACTTTAACAAAAAAATAGCATGTTGGGAACTTTTATGAAACAGCGCCCAGAAGAGCAAAAAATACCAGGCATAACTGTATAAAACAATAAAAAAAACATATATTTAAGTTCACGAAACTCTGAAAAGCTTCTAAAGCAAAAATAACAAAGCAATAATCTTTTGTTTTGTGCATTATAAAAACGTTAAATACGAATTTTTAACTGGAACGCCTTATCATTATTCATTTACAATAAAAATATAAGTGATAAATTATCAGTTTTCTATTTGATTAAAACTTCTCAATTATACACAAATGATTCGTTTACACAATTATATTTATACATAAATTAAGCTTATAATTTTATGAGAATGTCTTCAAGTTTTAAGTTAACAACTCAAAAAAAAAAAGATTGGGTAATTTAGTAAATTTTCGTAAAGTCTTAATTTTGACAGTACGAACAGTTATTTTCTCCACAGTTAAGTTGCATGGTATTTGTTTGTATTGGGCAATATATAATCGCACGGCTATACAGCTAAATACAACTATACATAAAGTGAATTAAAAAATCAAGGCTATTTCAAATTAAGTTAGTTTTCCTGAATTTCAAATTTTATCTAAAAAAACTAATTTTAAAAGATTATAAAAAATTCTTACGTCCATCCAATCGTTTTTTTTTACATTTTCCCGAAATCATTCAGTGTAATCCGAAACCCAACGCGGACTTCGTCTTTATGTAGGAAGAAAATTTTGCAAAATCTCAAACCTCCCAATTAAACCATAGTAATAAAAACTTTCAAATCAGGGGGTTAAAATCCCTGCACACATAATATTGTGTAGCCACTATAGTTTTAAGTTTCATAACATTTTTAATTTTAACAGAAATTTCTACGAATCTATAGGGATTTCACTTTTAATCAAATTAACACAGGGAATTATTTCGTTTTTTTTTTCACAAAGTACACATACAAAAGTCATTTTAACGAGTTTTAAAACAATGACTCGAACATGGCGCGAAAAATCAATTTACTACTTTTTATTTTTACAAACTAATAAAATATTGCATTTAGGGTAACTGACTTAAATTCGGCCACCTTTTTTATTTTTTTGAATAAGTTTTTTCTGGCTTTTTCAATCAAGCCAAAATTTGGCTTAAATCAAACAATATAGCTATATTTGTTATTCCAGTGCAAAATTTGAATATTTCTCTTACACTTAAAAATCAGTGAAGGTTTAAACTTTTTTTTAAAGTGGCCGAAATTAAGGCGCGTACCATTTATTTCGGCCACCTACAAAAAACTGGCCATAACTATTGCTTAAACGAACAATAAAATATTCTAAAGGTTGCAAATTTACCCTTAGGTATTGTTCTTGATACATATAACTTAATTTGTCCCGTTTGCGAACTTTAATAGTTATTAGCAAGACTTTAAGTAATTATGTCAAATCCTTAAAAAAACAAGTTTTAATAATTTGTATTTTTTGTTCAATTTTTATTTTTGGCTTAAAAAACGTCAGAACAAAGTCAAACGAGCAAAAAAAATTCTTTATAAATACGGTAGTACAATGATATTTAAAAACAGCAAAACACGGCAGGTTCTTTTACCTAAATTTTCAGGTGGCCGAAATTAACGGAATCTTAAAATGCGCAGTTAGTTAAACACATTGCAAAATGATTTTGAAGAAAATATCAAAACATAAAAATTAACAACTTTGAGCCTTAAATAGAAAATATTTTAAGGTTATATATTGCTTCGTTCTAAATTTGATGCAGTTTAAACACAAAGCAAAAATTAAGAAAATCACAAAAAAACCACTTTTTGTATGAAAATGTGAATAATGCAGAATAACACAAATAAAAAACTTTTGCAAAAACACTTTATTCAACATTAATCCACTTAGTTTTGTGCTACTGTAGTTTTATTGTTTTTAAAAATAAGCCAATTTTCTAACACCCTAAATTGATGGCCGAAATTAAGGGTTGGCGGAAAATAAGTCAATTACCAGCTTCAAAACTAATTTTGGGCTATTCAAGAAATTAGTCCCGAAATACGCAGAACTCATTCTAAAGGTGCTCCAAAGCTTCTTAGACCGGAGTTCCGCTCTTCAGCTTGAAAATCGAAAATAAGACTAATTTAATAAAAATCACCAGTTAAACAAAAACAAGAATCGCATGTAGCTTTTTTGTCATAGTAAACATTACTAAAATATACATAAAATACAAAAATCAAAATAGAATGGCAAGTGGCTTTAAAAGCTCTCGCTATTTAAATTTAAATTAAAATTGATTAAGATTAATTGATGAAATAAAGCGATGTTTGTGCGGTTATTTTAACCGACAAAACGAAACTCGAATACTATCAAAAAGCGTCAAATCAAAAATGAACTTTTTTTAACACCACTTAGACTTTGTTTAAAATGAATAGCATGGTGTTTCCTATATTGTTTTTTCTGCATTTTTAGGATTGTTTTTATCGATTAAAAAAAAACTACGGCTAATACAATAAAAAAAGCTGGGCCAAAAAAATAGACTTTTTTATTATTTGCTAATTAAAAAACGCCCTTTTGTATACTGTTGGGTCAATCTTTATTAAATATGTCCATTGGTTTTAAGCACGATTGCAATGATAAACTTTTTTAATAAAGATTTAAGGTAGAACTTCACAGTTTTTTTGGCGACAGATCTTTTTGAATTACATCTTACTATACGTAGTTTGAGCCGCTGATTCAAATTTTGACATTCATTTTTCTGTAAAAAAATGTTATCGTCCACAATCATCAAATAACATCAATAAAATACATGTCAAAAATACAAAACATTAATAAAGTTTATTACCAAAAATATTCTATTTTTTCATTTTCTATTTAGCGTATCTTAAATAATAAAACATTTTTTTAAATTAAAAAGCTAAAAAATAAAAAAAAAATTTTTTTTTCACAGTTAATAATATGGTCGAGCGACTACGCGAACCCATGGATCCGAGGATCCGAGTGCGACGTACTAACCACTCGGTTACTGGGTCCTCTTTGATTTTCAATTAAAAGGAGCTTTTAAAGGGATGGTTCAAAATGTAGTTTCTCGGCGTCAATTAAAAGAAAATAAAACGAAAATTAAAAAAAAATGATTCGTTATTTTTAAACGAAAGTTTAGAAATAGTTAGATATAGGCTTTTACCATTTTTTTTATTATAAACGATTAAAAAAGGACTTCAGGATTTTTTTACTATATATTTTGGTAAAAAAGTCTTTTTTGCAATTTAAAAAAAACCCTGAGATCATTTTGAACCCAAACCACCTCTGAAAGTTGCCCCCTACATTACCCTAATTTATTATAAAATTTCGCCCAAAAATAACTAATCATTTTTTTAAAAGGCCTTATTGTGGTTTTTAGAGGTAGAATCCATGGACATCTGTGGCGAACTGGACAAACTTTTCGGTGATTTTCTTATAACCACTGGATAGCACAGATTCTTAACTTTTTATAGCACCCCACTTTTATAGGCCAAAAATTAATATTTATAATGATATGCGACTTGTAGTCCAAGTGGTCAAAACTGTGAAGTTCTACCTTAACTGCGCTGATTTTTCGTGTTGTTTTACTGAAAATTTGTTCACAAATCCCGTTTTTAGTTCGCACACTTGGTTTTCTTTACAGCTGAAAAAACTAACTGTTGAAGTTTAATTTTTTGGAAAAGATTTAACTTAAAAATTTGCTGCTGTCATCCGAGGGCTTGGAGTGCGACCAGATTTTAAATACGCCATTTTTGAAAGCTTGTAAGTTTAATAATATAACATTTTTATTCAAATAATTATATCAAAAAATGTGGATGTAATAAAGTTTTCCGGTTTATTGGATCGTATTTTAATCTGTTTTGCCGTTTTTTAGATAACGCTTTAAATTTTAAGTTCGTGCCGTATTGTACATTATTTTAGGTGTGGACGTTTATTGGCGATTATAAATAAAAATTAGAATATTTTATTTATCTTATAAAAGTTACAGATTTTCTTTAAAATATTTCTTTATTGTTAAGAATAACGTGTTTGTTTTAAAATTAATTGAACGTTATTAGGATTAGATTATTGCATTTCGTTCCATTAAATAAATCCCTATATAAATTGTTAAAAAAACTGGAATTTTTTTATATAAAATGCCATCTCAGCAGGAATATTTTTAAGATTAGCTATTTTTTTAAATTGAACCGTTCATATTACGAATGAAAAACACGACATACAATGTACGAGTATATTTTATTATGAACATTTTTAGTGAAGAGTTAATTTTTTTTATTTATTATTGTAGTTTTATTTTTTTATAAAACATATTATCATTTTTATTAAGACTTACGAGTAAATAAAATTTTACTTACATTTTATTAAAAATCACGATCTAAAAGTGAAAATTTTGCATGCGAATAAAAAAACAATGGGGCAAAAACTAAATTACATCTTATACTACATAATTGTGCATGTAGTTTTCTTTTATTTGAGAGTGTACAAACAAGTTTTTTTAATTACGCTGTTTTTTTTTGCCAAAACGCTGGAAAAGCTAATGAGATCTAAGCGTTAAACAAGTACACTATTTTTTAACACTACAATGTATAAATGTATAAATATACAATGTATAAATTAAGTTTTTAAAGCTAAAATCTAAGTATTCAACAATTAGCGGAAAATATAAGTTTTATTATAATTGATTTATGATTTATTATTTAATTTTTTGTGCTAAGTTGAATTTTTATATCATGTTTTAGAATATTACATTGTTTTTTGTCAAAAATTGTTGGTTAAAAAAACTTTTTGTGAAGTTTTTGTCCTCTATTTTTTCTTTAGTTTATTTTATCGACAAGGTAATTTGTTTATTACAAAGATTTGCAATGCATTACGGTAGTTTCCGTTTAACGCCATCAAAAGATGGTACACTATACGATGGTATACTTAAATCTTATTATAAACTACTGTGCAAGATTCCCATTGATTCACCACCCCTCTTAACAAATCTCCGCCCACAAAAATTCAAAAAAAAACAAAACAATAAATTGCCATGCTAATCTTAATTATGACTTATGGTTAGGAGTCTTTAAAAAAATTTCAATTTTTTAAAATAGGTTTCTAAAAAACATTTTTTTAAAACGCGTACCTAAAATTTAAGTCTAAAAAACATCCGCAACAAATATTTTCATTTCAAAATAAAAAATTTCAAAAACAGTGCAATTTATTTTTGGCCCTTAAAAATTAGTAATAATTTGTGTAAATAAAGTAATTTTATTACTAAAGATATTATTTTGTTGGCATTTTAAGGAGCAATGCCGTGTCGCTCTTAGATTTTTGTATTTTCTTGTTTTTTCTTGATATATTAATAATATTACAAAATACTAATGAAATTATATAAAATAAGATAAAAAATAATCCATGTGTGTTTGTGTGTCCATATTCCATCAACAGTGTTTTTTTTTTTGTAAAAATATAATTATAATGATTTGGTTGATTATTTGAGAATTTGCAAAGTGTTTAGGATGGGTTTGTTATTTTTTTAGGATAAAAATTTCCGCAGATTTTTTAAAATTTAATTTTCAGGTCCACGCTTGCAGAACTCGTGCCTTAATTTAAAAATTTTTCTGTAATGTCTTTTTAAGTTTTAGTTTTCGTTTCGGCTTTCCGGACTAAAATTACCATCGTAATTAATTGAGTTTTCTATTTTTTTTGTGCGGAGTTTTTAAAACGAATGGGTCAATACATTTTTTTGATTTTTTTATTATTTATAAAAACCAATTTATTAAAATTTTATTACAATGAAAATAAATTTCTATCGCGTATATAATAGAAACATTTTATGTTTTAACTTGTAATCGGTTAGTAGCCTAAGCCACAAGATTTCATCACAAGTTTTGCCGTGATTATTATTAAATTTTCCTTGTGATTGGTTGGTATCTTGAGCCAAATGATTTCTTCACAAATTTCCCTGTGATTATTATTAAAATAGCTCAAAAACTCAGATTCAAAAAGATTTTCGTTTACACTTCCCGTTCAAAATGCGTTTGTTTGTGTTTTCTTAAAAGTCAGATCTTTTAAAATGCGTTTGTTTGTGTTTTCTTAAAAGTCAGATCTTTTATTCCGCTTTTTCTGCGTTTTTTTTATTTTCCGATGTCTGACAAATCAACTGAACGTCTTGTTTTGTCCGGTTCTGGACGCTTATATTGAAAAGCTTTTATTAATATTTAAAATATTTCTATACCCAATATAATATTTTGAACTATAGCATTAAAAATCGAGGAAATCCAAAAATATACACAAATATAGATAAATCGTAACAAAATATCCAATAATATAATGTCTGTCTTTAAAAAACAATCGTCGGATTTTTAAAAAAAAGATTACCAATCTCTTCAGCAGTATAGTCGCGTAAGTCCGTTCAAGGATTTGTTACAATAATCAATCGATAATTGAAGATACGGTAATCGATTCATAACCAAGAATACAATAATCGATTGAAAATTGAAGATACGATAATCAGTCGATAATTGATTAAAGTCAAAGTCCGTGACTTTGGTGAGTATGAGATATTCAGGTGTGGAAACTACGTTCGCAGCTGTCAAATCACTTTAATTTTTATGTTAGAAAAGCGCGCAAAAATTAATGAACGTACTATTACTTACTTACTTACTCAAACTATTTTGAGCAATACGTAATTAATTCGAAAACGTTATATTTTTT
>JASAMX010021579.1:0-15520 GCA_030248175.1 Microlaimidae sp. YZB2_3
CTTTAATTCGATACTTTAACTAACCTTCGATGCGTTTTTCGTACAAAAAACGCTCGATTTTTTTGCTAAAAACACGAAATGAAGGGCAGAAAGGTTGTGCAAACTTTACAAAATCTCTGCCGTCGTTTGGTGTTTTTAACAAAAAAATTGCGGGTTTTTTGTACGGGAAACGCAATATTTCAACAAATATTGCATCAATATTAACGATCAAGCTATCAAATTAAAGTAGAAAGTAGCTGCTTTCTTTGAGTGCATAATTTCTAACGTAAATTGTTATACCCATTGAGCAATCTGTCACGTACAGAATTGTTGAGAAACTCCTGTACCACTGAAGATATTTTGTTGGAAAAATTTTTGTGGGTTATTGGGGGCAGGGGTAAGGTTTTTACCAAAAATTATCAAAATCGAAAACAAAAAGTTTGATTCCGCACCGCACCTTTAAGTAAAAAATAAAATAAAAATAAAATAAAAATAAAATAAAAAAATAAAAAAAACTACAATTTAAAATTTTGGCTCCAAGTTCTCTCGGCATCAACGACAAAAAATTCAGAATTTTTGTGTTTAAGACAAAAATTAAAATTTTTCGGATTAGAAAATTTGCAAAAGTTAACGTGCCATTTTTGTAATAATTTTTTTTATTTCACTTTTAGGCAACGCAATATCGACGGAATACTGAAAATTTAGAATGCCAATACACTGATGACTGGCTGGAAAGGGGAACGGGATGTGGGAATAAACAGTATTATAATGCTGTTAAAGAAGTTTGCAACTGCTCGATGACCAGTTATGAATTCGAAAAGTAATCTTTATGGACTTACCTAGCATAACAAAAATAGGATCGGTATTCCCACCACGAAACAAAATTCCTCTCAAATTAAATGCATTTTTTTGTATTATTTTTGAAACTGGAAATACTATATACAAATAAAACATCTGTTTGAAAAATTTTAGTGGTTTTTTGTATTTAATTAAGCATCAAACAAAGTTTTTTTTCTAAGTAACTAAAAAAATTACATATGAGAAACCTTAGTTACGCTTAATATAGCTCTAAATAAAGGTCAAAAGTTAGCAAAAAATACTCGAAATTGTTTTAATATAGTTGTTTAATCTCCGGTGTTCAGAAAAATTTGGTAAAAGGCATTGGTTTCATAATAAATTCTGATTTCGTGGCGGGACCGTGTACCCAAATTTTTGAAACGCTAGGTAGGTCCATTGTTAAATTTTTAGTTATAGGCACCTTGCACTAGAACTCGGTTTATACATAAAGTATGCAATATACATAATTGTCACCATAATGGATAATTACCGTATCTCCTACTTATCTTTTGTAGTATGCAGATCAACGGACCGAAAAGGCGCGAAATTTCCATCGGTTTATCTGCATACTACAAAAGATAAGTAGGAGATACGGTAATTATCCATTATGGTTACACTTATGTATAAACAGAGTTTCAGTGCAAGGTGCCTATACCAACGCAGTGTTCTGTCAAAAAAAAAATTTGCTCAAACTAAATATACGCTGAGAGTGCGCATTTCTATTAAAGATGTTCGTTTATTGTTTTAAAAAAGCTTCGAATCGTACTCTTTAAAATAATCCTATTAGAGACGCTTATGTGTAATTTTTGAGCAAGCTGATTTTTCTTAAAAGTTTACTAAAAAATTTTACTTGACCTTTCAGTCCAATTTTATCGTGACTATCTTATGTTACTAGATTATGTATTTTAAACCTTCTCTATGCTTAAATTACATTAGTTTGTGTTGTATAATTGTATGGGAGACACGATAGGACCAATCAAACTTGTGCTGTTATGACTTTAAATAAATGATAATTGCACGAATTTAAAAAAATATCCTGCCTTTTCACAAATTATTGAAAAATCACTGAGCTTTATTTAATCATTAACAGTTGGCATTTTTGTTTTATATCGATTAATTTGATACATAATTATGTAAATAGAATATTATAAAGTCTTCACTATTAAACCGTTTTTCCTTAAACGTTCCAGTTGTTTTTTCGCTAAATAGTCGATTCAAAACTTAACAAGTCTTTCGAGGTTAGCTAGCTTTAACTATACATAGCTATAGCTCAAACAGTTTGAACCCCCAAACAAACTGAAGTTAGAAAAAATCCATTTATAGATTGCAGAATTTTTTTAGACTTTATCTATTGCAAACTTTCAGCTTTAAGTTCTTTACTTCTATCTCTAATTTAGTCATTTTGGCTCCAGGTACTAGTTTCAAGTTTGCATCGATGCGGTACGAAGTCTTTAGAGCCGAAAGTAAGGTCTTGAGCCGTCGGAAAGTTTTTTTTACATTTGTAAGGCTTCGCTTAGGCTTAGGTATAGGTTTTAGCAATGTTTATTTTAGGCTCTAAATTCTCTTGGTTCCATCTACCCTAAACCGTGGTTACCATTTGCACAACGACAAATTTTCATCTTAAATACTTGCCGTCTTTTAATGGTTGCCGGAAAAAGGTTACCCAGGAAAAAAGTTACCCGGAAAAAGGTTATCCGCGCGCAAGCTGGGTAGGGGAAAGGTTATTGTTGGTTAAGGTTCATTGTTTACGTTGCTATTATTTGTATTCACACAACATAAATTAATTTTCAACAAAATGGCAAACGATAATAATAACATTTGATAATATTAACATTGTAATAACATTTGTTTTACCTCACACGATACATTTGTTTTTAAATGTATATTATGCGGTTTTTCGCGTTTTTTTATGGTTTTTTTATTCGTTGCAAAAAATCTATATTTCCCCGGTTTTTAATTGTTATTTATTTATTTGTGAATTCCATACAAGTAATAAGCCTGTGCTATTTGTATAATGTTCATTTTTTGTCTAATTATAATAAAATTTTGCCGTCAAGATTTTATGCACGGCAGACAATATTTTTTTGTTTTCACGCAGGTAAGATTTCCCGCTCGCAAGTGTAGAGTCCGAATCAAGCTGTGAACAGGGGATTAAGGGTACAGTTTACAGAAATAATGTCGTTAATTAATCCCAATTATTACAGGAAAACACAGATTATGTCTTGTTTTTACCAAAATAAGCTGCGGAAAGAAGGTTTTTCCTTAATTTCAATCTTTAACATGGCTCAAGATTTTGGCCCCGTTGATTCATATAAAGTTTTAAGCAAAAACGGGAAACATCCTAAAATTAATTATTCCAGTCCCAGATATGGACGTATTTTAGAATTCATATTAAAAAAAACCTAGCAAATAATTTTCAATCCCACACATGTTTGCTCTGTCACAAAACGAAAAAAAACGTGATAATACTCTCCCCCCTGCACCTATAATTACGATCGAAAACAATCGTTTTCGTACAGACCCTGATAATACTCGAAATGAGCATTATTGTAAAGAAGAACAAAAAACTGTGGCGAAAGCTGAAGCGGCTCAAGATACTGATACTGATAATACTCGAAATGAGCATTATTGTCGAGAAGAACAAAAGACTGTGACAGAAGCTGAAGCCGCTCAAGTGGTACGAAAAGCCCGAAAAGGAACAGCAGAAGATGGCATCGCACCAAGAGCTGCATAAAAATGTCTAATGCTTGTTTTTACGAAATTAAAACTGTAAATTTCAGCTTGCGGTATACAAAATATGAACAAATTTAGGAAGCCGTAAAAAATAAATAATAAATAAACATTCTAAAAATATTCTCTCACGAACAACATTTGGAATATATAACATAATTTTTGTAAAAATATAAAAAAGCGAACAGCACAAATACCAAACTTTTTGAGGTATATCTTTTGAGTAAAAAAAGTTAAAATGTATGTTGTTTTTAAAAGTAAGTTTATGTTTAATTATTTTTTTAAAAAAATACTGTTTTTACCCTATTTTAGTAAAAAAAATTTGAAAGCAGGAAAAATGATCAAGCGATGGCATGTCGGCAAACACGAGTTCAAATTTTGTGTTGTTTGTTTGTATAATTTTTAGCCTATTGTTTGTTTAATTTTTAACCTAAACAAAAAATTTTCTATTTTTTTCTGGCCTTTTAGTCATTTTTATTGTAAATTATTTAGGTTTTTAAAACATAAGTTTTTTTAAACATAAAACACTAATTTTGAAAAATTAACTAATAAATCGTAAGAATTTTTTATTGTTTGGAAATATGTTTTAAACAAAAAGTCCTGTAAAATAGTTAAAATTAAATAAAACAGCTAATTATTGGTCATCATGTTTTTAAAACTTTTTAGTGCAGGCAAAAAATTTTCCAAACTTGTATCCAGTAAAATTTATTAGACGTAATACAAAGCCTAATCAATATTAATAAAAGAAATACGTAATGCACAATACGCGAAGTAAGAAAACTCTCACGTGTTATTTCTTTATGCAGAGTAATTTACAACGTAAACAGTGAACGCGGGTAACCTTTTTCCTACCTGGCTCGCGCGCGGCTATTAACGCAGAGAATATTTTAAACGGCTTTCTAAAATTGTTCATATATTTTGTATGCCGCAAGCTGAGATTTACATTTTTAATTTCGTGAAAACAAGCAATAGACATTTCTAACCGCTTTTAAACTGTGCATATATATATATATATATATATATATATATATATATATATATATATATATATATATATATATAATATATTTATAATTATAATAAAATTATACTGTACATACACTTAAACAATTTAAACAATACATAGAATTAATTTTTTTATCAATTCACAATTTTATTGATTCACAATAACAAATTACAACAAAAAATTATAAACAAAATAATATTTTTTCCCACATATCATATCATAAACTTGATGACTAACCGTAATTATATCATAAAGCATGACGACTCAGACGAGTAAAAGTAAAAGTAATCCAAAATCCATTACTTTTATTATTTAAAGTAAAAGTAACTTTTTATAACACTACTGGCTGACCGCGAAAATCAGAATGCAGACATGAACCAGCCTTTAGTTATTTGATAAATAATTATTAAAATATAGTTTTCGTAAAAAAATTTGATTGGTTTTATTGTTAAATAGTCGATTCAATACAGAAAGTCGCAGAGTCGTTCTGCAAAATAAATCACTTTTAAATCTTCGGCTTCTCTTGTGCGTTTTTTTACCAAATTTTGCAATGTTTTTTCTTTATCAATTTTTAACATCAAACTGTAAAAACAAGTAAAAAATATTTTTATTTTTATCTTTTTTTTGAAATTGAACCAAACTTAAAACTTAAGTTTTTTGGTATCCTAGCGTAACCGTTCGAAAAATAAGCGGAAATTGTCACTTAAAAAAAGTTTTTTTAATTTAAATAGAGAAATTCATATTGTTTCTTCTCAAAAACAGCTCAAAACGTCATTTTCGGAGTTTTAAACAATGAAAATTATGTAATTTTAGAATGATTAAAAGCATTACAAGCGATTTAGCGTAAAAACCACAATCACATTTTACAATTTTTACATAGTAGTGTATTGCGCGTCAAGAGCGCTATTCTTTTGTTATTCATTTGTACTTTCGGTTCACGTTCGATGGTATTTTTTTAATATGAATGTATAACTAACCTAAGTTTGGGTTATCCCACTGAATATTGTTAGGGCATTGTTGTAAGCAGCTCTCGGTGCGATGCCATATTCCGCGGTTCGTTTTCGGGCTCTTCGCACCACTTAAGCCGCTTCAGCTTCTACCACAGTTTTTTGTTCTTCCTGACAATAATGCTCATTTCGAGTATTATCAGGGTCTGTGCGAAAACGATTGTTTTGAAACGTGATTATAGGTGCAGGGGGAGAGTATTATCACGTTTTTTTCATTTTGTGACAGAGCAAACAAGTGTAGGATTCAGAATTATTTGCTAGGTTTTTTTAAACGTGAATTCTAAAATATGTCCATATCTGGGACTAGGATAATTAATTTTAGGGTGCTTCCCGTCTTTGCTTAAAACTTTATATAAATGGACGGGGCCAAAATCTTGAGCCATGTTAAAGATTAAGATTAAAAAAAAACCTCTTTTCCCGGGCTTTTTTTGGTAAAAACAAGACATAATCTGTGTTTTCCTGTAAGAATTGGGATTAATTAACGACATTATTTCAGTAAACTGTACCCTTAATCCCCTGTTCACAGCTTGATTCGGACTCTACACTTGTGAGCGGGAAATCTTACCTGCGTTAAAATAAAGAAATCCGAACTGGCAAGAACATAGAAATCTTTATCTATACCATGCATAAAATCTTGACGGCAAAACTTTATTATAATTTGACAAAATATGAAAATTATACAAATAGCACAGGCTTATTACTTGTATGGAATTTAAAAATAAATAACAATTAAAAAAAACCGGAGCAATATAATATGCAACGAATAAAAAACATTTAAAAAAACGCGAAAAACCGCATAATATAAATTAAAAACAAATGTATCGTGTGAGTTCAAATATGTCAAATGTTATTAAATAATATTATTGTTTGCCATTTTGTTGAAAATTAATCTCTGTTGTGTGAATACAAATGATAACAACGTAAACAATGAACGCGGGTAACCTTTTGCCTACATGGCTCGCGCGCAGATAACCTTTTTCGGGTAACCTTTTTCCGGCAACCCGCGCACGGGTAACCTTTTTTCGGGTAACCGTTTTCCTGGGTAACCTTTTTCAGTGAATTCTTTTAATAGTACAGTCCTTCATGACAGGGTTTTAAAAACTTTCATTTAACCGATGAAACAAATTTTAAAATACGTCCCAGTTTTCACTTTTATAGAATTATCTTAATATCCGATAAAAACACGGCGAAATAGTGCTGTGTAAATATCTTCAGAAAGCACAGAAAACCTCATTAAAAACCCATTTTTGTACCAAAATTGCATTAGATAATTTGCATGGACATTATTACACTTTATTAATACATTGTATTATGTCTATGAAAAATTAGGGGTAAAAATATGTGTATTTTTTGTCTTTTTTTGTCATTTTATTTACCCTACATTATAGAAATTTTTGTATGGATACAATTTTTTTATTTCATTTCAATCTTATAGACAGATCTTATCCTCAAAAACATAAACATTACACTACATTAAAAATTTTCAGTTCAAAAACATAAAGCACACTTGTTTTGTGTTTTAGCAATTGTGGTGTAGTTTTTTTGCCAAATGCCATGGTTTTAACTGCGTTTTTTTTTAAACTTCAATATTTTAAAAATCTTTTTTTATCAAGTCAAAAAATAAAATAAATTGCTGAACTGAGAACCTGATGGATATTTAAAATTCGTTTAAATAATTAAAATTGAGTTTTGCAAAACCCGATTATTTAAAGAAATATACCTATAAAAAATATTCCGAAATTCAAAACGTCACGATAATTTCAGTTTTTGATTTTTACTGATTTATTATGACCTTAAAAATATTCTAAATTTACAATAAATGAGAATCGGTTTGTTTAATTACACACACAACTATATTTTAATTTTATTTATAATTTAATTTATTTTTAGTTAATTTAGTTAATTTTAATTAATTTAATTTATTTTTAGCGAGACAATATGCGATCCTTTTACATTTTTGATGTGTAAAAGAGAATCTGAGTTGGAAATTATTAGTTCTTATGCAAAGTTCAGAGAGCGATACTGTTTTATTGAGCTTTGTGAGGTAACTTTAAATTTTTTTTTATATTCTTTGTACCACTTCAATCACTATGATTTTTTTCGAGTGCCTCTTCTCACTAATTGACACTTGTAGCAATTTTCCAATGAGCACTTCAAATTCTTTTTAGTCATTCAAGCGCTAATTAATATGTGCATCAACTGACGTTTCACCAATAGAAATAAGATAATTAAATTACTGCAATATTGGGCTTTGTATTTAGAAATATTTTTCAGCTTGTGATGTATAACCTTGCATAACTTAACGGCTAGGGGTACTTTAATTAAGCGTTTAAAATGTAACTTAGTTTACAATAACGTTTTAAAAAACCATAATAACGTCTTGTATATTAATAATAATTATGAGTAAAATAAATAAAAAATCACAACCACGTATAAGTTGTAGTGAGTTTAATCAATAGCAATTAATAGTTTACATTTTATAATCTGCTGCGTTTGAACGCCAAAATAGATATTTTAGTTTCAAATCTTAAATCAAGCTAATTATTTTATACTTAACTTTGAATCTGAGCTTGTTAGAAACTCAATTTTTTACACATCACGATTTTAAACGTTTGTTTCAAATATATTGTACTAGTGATCACCATGAATACGACAAATTTAAGCGAAGGGAACTTCGTAGCACTGATACTCTGCCGTTTTATTTTTGAAAAAAAAATTTAAAATTGTGCCCCAAAAATTTTGTAACTTTTTTTCGTTAAAATATTTATAACGGTTTAAAAGTTATGGCCTTTCAGAAATGAGCGAAATATGGCTGCTTTAGGACTTGTTTTACGAAAAATAATTGAATAAATTTTACAAAAAAAAATCGAAGACAAAAGTTTGAATATTCGTACGGCACCTTTAAAGCTTATTTACCTCAAAATATGTTTTTCTTTATTTAACTGACTTTTTGCATAAAAAAATTTACTTGCAAAACAAAACTTCAGATAAAAATATTTGATATCACTCCTTAATTTATTAAGTAAAATATCATAAAAATAGGAGGTCGGGTAAACATCATTAATTTTTACTTGGCGAGAAGTTTTATGTATGCTGGTAACGTTTCAAATGTACCCTTAAAAATTACAGTAAAATAATTTTACAAAAATATTTGCCTTCGGGTTAGGACTTATTAAGGAGAGAAGTTTCAAAAAAAGTTAGTGATGCTCTTACCATCTAACATAATGTTTAGGAGTGCCGGTCATTTAAAGTGGGTGGAGTCCAGGAGATCCGAGAATTTTAAGGAGCTCTTGAGCTCCAGAACGAAATTACGTTCCAACGCTCCATAAACAAAAACTTATTTTACCTCGAAATAGCTCAACAGAATTTTTAAGATTATTTCTATCGTTTTAAAAAAGATTAAAAAAGTTACTTTTAGAAAATAACCTTGACAAAATAATTAATGGCATAATTTTTTTTATTTTTAATGAAATTAGTAAAATATATGGTGGAGCTCCGTAGCTTCAAAGAAGTTACTAATGAAAATACTCTACAACTCTATTCATTCAGAATTTGCTTCTAATAAAAACATCGCTTTTTTAGCAGTAGTAATTGAACTTCTTTTTTAGGAGTACAAGTTTGATGTGTCTGTAAGTTACGCAGACATTAATCGTGGTTGGGTAAAAAACAAAGTGGGACACTTAGAGGAGAATATGGATTACACTCTCATTGACTTTTACTATCCAAGGTGTGAATTTCTTGAAAAAATTTAATTATGCGTCCATTTGAAAGCATTATTAGTTTCCCGAAACATTTTTTTAAAAAACATTTTGCTACTAAATTTTCTACTGGCAGTTGCGTTCAATTGTAAAATAAATTTTGGCAGACGAGCAAAGCAAAAATTCTGTCCAATTGATGACAATTGATTATGTAGCATCTATACCATTAGTATCTTTTGATAATTCTTTAATTTTGTCCATTGACTTTTATTACTATTGATGCACAAAATTATGTAAATGAATTTAAATGGATCTTTCTTACATAACATAATTGTGAGTGTAGTGTTCCACCGCGAAATGAAAGTACATCGTAACATAAATGGCTTTCACTTATTTTATTAATTTACCTGTACTAAAACATTAATACATCTATTTCAAGAATTTTTGTGGATTTTTTATTAACACGATAGTCAAAACCATCCCATTTAAACTGAAATTTTTCAATGTTAATATTCTTTACAGTGTTATAACGTTATAGAATCACTTTAGAGCCAATTAATGCTTATGAAATAAGGTCAATTGGAGATTAATTTTTTCGCAAGCACTAATTGGCTAGAATCGATTCTATTAGCTCCTCCCACAACCATTCCCACAGAGCAAAACATATATGACGTGATCTCAAATACTATATGACATTTTGAGAGTCCTTAAAACCTTGACGTGAATGTAATGTCCTTAAAAAGATTTTTTTCGTTCAAATATTGTAACAATTTATAAATGTTATAACAATGTGTTTTGTTGGTGTTTTTTAAAATTTTGCTATGTTTTTGCCAGAAAACTTTTATGTTTTTGCTATTATATTCAAAACAGCAAAAATTACAGTAAAAAACTTTTAAACGTTGAATATAAGTTAGAAAAACGTTTGAAATAGTTAAAAATTAATTTATTTCTCAATTTTTGATTGGCGAATAAAACCCAAGGGTTGTGTGATAACAGTTAAAACTAAGAAAATATCAAACAAAATCAGTAGAGTATCTGAATGAAACTCGGCCAGACTTAATTTGGACCACCGGCTGTTACTTTTGCCATGCGCTCATATCTTAGGCTGTCAATTTATGAAATAAACTGTGTGTAGGTAAACAGATCATGCGCTGCTATGTTAGGCTGTCAATTTATGATGTTAGGCTGTCAATTTATGATGTTAGGCTGTCAATTTATGAAATAAACTGTGTGTGGGTAGACAGATCATGCGCTGCTATGTTAGGCTGTAAATTTATGAAATAAACTGTGTGTGGGTAGACAGATCATGCGCTGCTATGTTAGGCCGTCAATTTATGAAATAAACTGTGTGTGGGTAAACAGATCATGCGCTGCTATGTTAGGCTGTCAATTTATGAAATAAACTGTGTGTGGGTAGACAGATCATGCGCTGCTATGTTAGGCTGTCAATTTATGAAATAAACTATGTGTAGGTAAACAGATCATGCGCTGCTATGTTAGGCTGTCAATTGATAAAATAAACTGTGTGTGGGTAGACAGATCATGCGCTGCTATGTTAGGCTGTCAATTGATAAAATAAACTGTGTGTGGGTAGACAGATCATGCGCTGCTATGTTAGGCTGTCAATTTATGAAATAAACTGTGTGTGGGTAGACAGATCATGCGCTGCTATGTTAGGCTGTCAATTTATGAAATAAACTGTGTGTGGGTAGACAGATCATGCGCTGCTATGTTAGGCTGTCAATTTATGAAATAAACTGTGTGTGGGTAGACAGATCATGCGCTGCTATGTTAGGCTGTCAATTTATGAAATAAACTGTGTGTAGGTAAACAGATCATGCGCTGCTATGTTAGGCTGTCAATTTATGAAATAAACTGTGTGTGGGTAGACAGATCATGCGCTGCTATGTTAGGCTGTCAATTTATGAAATAAACTGTGTGTGGGTAGACAGATCATGCGCTGCTATGTTAGGCTGTCAATTTATGAAATAAATTGTGTGTGGGTAGACAGATCATGCGCTGCTATGTTAGGCTGTCAATTTATGAAATAAACTTTGTGTGGGTAAAGAGATCATGCGCTGCTAAGTTAGGCTATCAATTTATGAAATAAACTGTGTTTGGGTAGACAGATCATGCGCTGCTATGTTAGGCTGTCAATTTATGAAATAAACTGTGTGTGGGTAGACAGATCATGCGCTGCTATGTTAGGCTGCCAATTTATGAAATAAACTGTGTGTGGGTATACAGATCATGCGCTGCTATGTTAGGCTTTCAATTTATGAAATAAACTTTATGTGGGTAAAGAGATCATGCGCTGCTAAGTTAGGCTATCAATTTATGAAATAAACTGTGTGTGGGTAGACAGATCATGCGCTGCTATGTTAGGCTGTCAATTTATGAAATAAACTGTGTGTGGGTAGACAGATCATGCGCTGCTATGTTAGGCTGCCAATTTATGAAATAAACTGTGTGTAGGTAGACAGATCGTGATGTCATCTATCTAGCCATACGCAGTTCATTGCATAACTTTGCGCATGACAAAAATTACACACGGTAAAATAAGACTGGCCGAATTTAAGTCAGTTACTCTAATAGACACAAAAGTTATTTTTAGTTTACAAATAAGGTGTACAGTTATGTATTGGCCATTCTAAATTGAAAATGAATTTAAGTTCTTTTCTTTAGTGATAAAATGGAAAGAAAGATTATTTAGAATGATATTTTGTTAACGGTTTAGACCATTCTAAATGTCACTTGCTAGGTTTTTTAAACATATATATTGCACATAATAGCTCGCAAGTGTAACTTATTGTAATGGGGACTTACAAGAAACCTATAAAAAACGTTTAACCTGTGGATATTTCATTTGTAAAAAGCACCCAGCTTAAATTCACAAAAAATATATATATTATATAGATAAAATTGCTAAAAATATCTAAATTACTTGATTACTAGGTTTAAAAGAACGTTAGAAAAGTTTCTTTGAATTTCTTTAAATTGAAATCAAGGCAAAACAGTTTGAGAAATTTACACCTTTAGTCTGTCATATCAAGAAATTGTGGTGTTCAAACAGAGTCGATTTGGAAACATTATTAGCAACGTTGGCGGTTTGATGGGTGTTTGGCTAGGTTGCAGTTTTATATCTCTCTTTGAATTTATGGCTTACGGATTGAATTTTGTTTTGGAATACTTAGCACACGTTAAAAATCGCAGGCATATGAATAGGATGCCCAGTGTTTATTCTTAAATTTAGTGTTTTTGTAAGGTTTTATGAGATTATTCTATCACAAGGTATTCAGTGTATGTTAAGTGATCTTACTATTAGACTTGTATTGAATCAATTTATGTGAAATTTGTTTTTTTAATTTTCGTTTTGTACATTAATTAACATTGCAAATAAAACTATATAAATAATTAAAAACTAGCACGGAATTTTGGCTTAGTTTTGAACAGTGATTGACTTAGATAATTTTAAAATTTAAACATTATTTTTTTAGTTTTTGCTAACTATTTATAGTAATCAATAAGTATATTTATTACTGATGTTCCTATCCTCCAATATCATGCTCCCAAGCTCCAGTCATTTGAAACTAAGAGAGATCCGGAGCTCCATAGCTCTTCGCAATAAATGGGGGATTTTAATCTTATTTAAGCTTAAAATACACTTAAGGTTATTCTATCTGTATTTTTTTGTTTCTAATTGTATTTCTGTATTCTATTTCTATTTCTGTATCTATTTCTGTATTCTATCTGTATTTTTCCAGGACTATTTCTAGCGTATTAAATAAGTTTTGAAAAAAAATAATTTGCAAAAAAAATTTGACAAAAGAATATAATATGGCATCACGCTAATTATTCATGAAATTAATACAAAAATAGGGCGGGACTCTGCACCTCCGGAACTTCGGGGGTTGCTCCAGAGCTCCTAAAAGTGGAGCTCCACTTTGAAACTTCGGGGCAAATCACTTATATTCATGCATGATTTCCTATTTTTTTCTGACCCTGGAAGATTTCCAATTTTTTTTGACCTAAACTTGACAATCAAAACTTTAGTTCCTCTTTCATTTTAAAATTAAAAATGCCAAAATAACAACTCTGTTATCCACTCCAGCTAAAAATTAAATTTAAAATACACCATTTAAGAAATTTACACCTTAAATAGTTTGTCATTTGCACAAATTTACATGTTCAAGCCTACCAGTTTTGAACATGTCGTCGGTCATATAGGCGGCCTGATGGGTCTGTACTTGGGCTGCAGTGTCATATCCCTAGTGGAACTGGCCGGTCACACTATGCATTTACTGTGGGAATATTTGCAGCACCTTCGCAAACAGCGCGATTGCAAACCCAGCGTCCATTACTGAATCTTTATAAAATCCACACGTAAATAAAAATCCACATTCAGAATATGTCCTGAAAGTGTGTCCTTCAATTTACATTCAGAAGGTGTCCTGAACTTCAAGAAAGTCTTCTTGTACAAATTTAAAATTTATGCGTGTGTTTTTTTTTGTCTTTTGTTACACAATAAAGTGGTTTAGAACTTAAATTTTAATTATTAAGAAATTCACACCTATAGTTTAACCTTCCAAGAAATCGTGGTTTTCAAACAGAGTCGTTTTGGTAATATCATTAGTAGCGTCGGAGGCTTAATGGGCCTCTGGCTGGGTTGCAGCTTCATCTCCCTGGTGGAAATATTGGCCTATGGATTGGATTTTGTTATGGAATTTCTGCAGTTTATTCAGCATCGCCGCAACTCCATGATACCTAATCCTTACCTTTGAAAATTTTGAATTTTAACGCGGAACGTTTTGAAGAGCTGGGGCCTGTTTCATAAAAACCTTTGTAAATTCTCATTTTACAAATTTCATTTTTTGTAAAATACACGATAAAGGTTTTTCGACTCCTAATCTAGGGGGAGCATCTCCGCGCAGTGCTCCGCGCTGATTGGTCGCAGCCACGTCATTTCATCTTCGCTGACCGATCGATATTCTCCCCGTCCTATATCTTCCATTATGTAATTTACAAAAAATAGGCGGAGTTTTGTAAAATGAAACTTTACAAACGTCTTTATGAAATACGCCCCTGGAAATTTTAGTTTAAAGATAAGAATATTGTTTAACAATTATATATGCAATTCATAACGTCGTATTGACTAACCATGTATACACTGAAACAAAAACTACTAGCAAATTACACACAAGTACAATAATTAAGAAAGTTTATCATAATATGTCGAAAGTCTGTCACAAAAATAAATACAACATGCACCAGTAAAAATAAATAGAACAGAATAAAATCAATGTTGCACTATGCTTTAGTTTATTTTGTTGTATTTTATTTTTTTATATCGGTGTTATAAGTGTAGGATTTTGTGCGAACTAGGTGGTAGTTCCTTATTCGGTTTATTTCATTTGTTTAGGCATAATAAGCAAATATTTACGCGTAAGATTTCCATTAAAAAATGCAGTGTGCTTAGAAAAGCAGTGCCGTCGAGTTGGCATGCTATGATATGAGCAAAAACACTGCTACTGTTTTGACAGTACTCATTTATACAACAATTGCCCAAATAATAGTAGTTATTTTAATTGCGCATAAAAATGAATGACAGTGCTCAAAAAATGGCAGTAAATTGTTTCACTTCCAAGACGGAATTGCATAGTTTTCCGTTTGATATTATATAACCGGTAAAAAGACTCACTGCTCTGTAAGTCAAAGGCACTAACAGTGCCTTTGACTTACATCTCTTGATAAAATAATCCGGTAAATTCTAAAAGATTGGTTCAAAATAAACGTCAACAATGAGTACTTTTAGTTAATTTTATTGTAATTTTGTTGCTCGTCTATGTTTTATTATATTTTTCCGTCAGTTGTTCAAGATATCATGATTTTTTTTGTGTTTTATTTTATTTGCATACTGATAGTCATATTTTTGTATGATGTCTTAGTTTGAATCATTGATATTATAGCAAACGTCGTAATGAAGCGAGTGAGTATTAATATTTTATTTTAAAACTTAATACCGAATATTACGTGACTAAGGCTGTTGGCTCTCGTCCAAAACAAAGCCAACATAAAGTAATCGAATGCGATTTTTTAAATCTTGTAACTGGAGTACAATACAGTTGCAGACAACGACATGTAATAAATACGAAAATACGCAAAAAAAATTGAGGGAGAGGTGGGGGAGCAAAAGGATGAAAGCTGAAACATATAACCGTAATATATTAAAATAGTTGTAAAATTAAAAGTTGAATTTTAAATTA
>JASAMX010021580.1:0-20414 GCA_030248175.1 Microlaimidae sp. YZB2_3
TTTTTGAGCTTTTTATTGCTTAAAACATTCGTTGACCTTAAAACTTAAGTTTGGAGGCAGTTAGAAGTCATTTTAAAGACATTTTTTTTCTTCATTTTTCCAAAATTGGGGGGTTAACTTTTTCTACCCCCCCCCTCTTCTGACTGGGGGGGGGTTAAACCCCCTTCTCAGAATTTGGGGTTTAACCCCCCCCACTCCGGACCAACTTGCCCATGTATGCTAAGAATGACAACAAAAATTTTAAAAAAAAAACATTTTAACTGTTTTTTTTATTTTGCACTATTTACATGTTATTTCAATTCGAAATTTTCACATAAAAACTTAATATTATCAGACTTTCCAGTAGGATATTGAAATTAGCCAAGAGCTTTTTTGTGGTTTTTAATTACTTATCGTTTTTACTCAACGTTTACTATAATACAAAGAACAAATAGCTAAAGGCGGTTAACTTTGTTTCCTATTCGCTATGAATGGAACTATCACGCGATAAAATCAGTTAAAATGACTATGAAATTAACATAAGTGTGACTGTTTATTTATTTTTGATCATTTTGCAAGAGGTCTAAACGTTACCAACCATACAAGAATTTATTTTGCGTCTTCTATTCTTTTCATTAAAAATATTACAAAACAATGATTAACAAATATTTACAATATGGGTTTTATTTACAGTATTGCATACAGTATCTCACGAATCAGCAATTTCTTAATTACTTAATATATGTTTTGAGTCATTCTATTTGTATTTTCAAGACTATTGTATCGTTTTTAATAAAAATGAAAGAAAATCTGGTTTTGAAAAAAATCTAAACATAATAATCTTGGGATATCAGGGGATATTAGGAACAAAATAATTTGGATCTTCAAAAGTTGCCTATAGGTGCTCCGAGAAACAGAGGTTCAAAAACATCAATAAAAAACATTTAGCATTTGATATAAATTTGACACCCTTAAAAATGCCCTGGAAATAGTCCTAAAAAACAATTTAATGAAAAATAACTAGAAAAAAAACTTTGGACAAAAAATTGTAGACGAAAGCTTCTAAGGGGGCCTAATAATACTAATTTTTAATAATAGGGTGGAGAGGGATAAAACCCTATTTAATGTTACAATAATGCTATACATCTTAAAAACTTTTTCAGTCTTTCCTTTAAAGCGTCCCGTCTTCTTTCTTCTACAACGCATCTTTCGTAATTGTTTTTTAGTTAATTATACTTATTAATTTTCTAAAATAAACCGTAATACTTTTACTAGAAATCAGGTTGATTTTAAAATCAGGATCGACTATGCCTTAAAATATTACCGTTTCATGAAAATTAAATTTTTTCTCTCAATACCAAGGAGTTTTACAAAACTGCCAAACAAAAACACCTTTGCATAAGGATAACAAAAGATATAAATAAATCTTTCTTTTTTTAAGAAAACAAATGTGATTTTTAGCTTTTATTTTGCAAGACAAAGACACTAAATATAAGAACATCTATTTTCACTGTAAGAAACAGACTGATAAAACACAAAACAAGAATGTTTGTCAGCGGAAATTAAAAATATAAAATAAGGTTTTATGAGTATGGATGGACATTTTTTAAACAAACGAACGCAGATTTACTTTTAACTAAAGCTCAAGGCTGCGGCAGGACTTAATAAGTTTTTAGCTGTAATTTACCGTATAGCTTCGAAGTATGTGACCAAACATTTATGTTTTTTAATAATAGAATCCTTTGTAAGCCTTAGGGCTTAATTTTTGCATGCTATTCCATTTAGTTAATTTTGTAAAAGTAATGAAGTTCTGATGTCTATAGTGAACTGATAGTTTTTTATGAAGTTTGTTATTATTTTCGATATTTTTATTACTAAAACGCATTGAACAACTGTTTTCAGACTATTTATTGTCAAACTGTTTTAAAGTGATTTCACCCAAAATTATGTTTAAATTTACGGTATAAAGGCTGGTTCATACTTATGACAAAACGTCCTTTGGACAAAGTCCAAAAGACAAATTTAGAAAAGCCAAAACGTCCTTTGGACTTTTTCCTTTGGACGAAGTATGAATGCTACTTAAAATTTGTCCTTTGGAAAAAATCCAAAGGACAAAATAAAGTCCAAAAAACAAAATCCAAAGGGAAAAGTCCAAAGGACAAGAAAGTATGAACACGTTGTCCTTTTTACGCTGTATTTGTCCTAGTCAAAAGGACTTTTGTCCTTTGGACTTTGTCCAAAAGACGTTTTGTCATAAGTGTGAACCGGCCTTAAAACTGTCTAAAAGTATAAAAGTAGAAAATTATTAAATAAACTTTAGGAGCCGGTCTATTAACGGCATGTTTGCTAAGATAGTCTATTACTGAAAACAGTTGGTATTGATAAAATTTGCTTTTTTAATTCCAAAGGTGTTTTGCTGATTTGAATAGAAAAAATGCATATTTTAACAACATGATAAATATTTATCTAAAGTGCAAGCTAGGTTAATAATTAACTATTTGATTATTATAACTTTTTTATCCATATTAAATCGCTTTTTATAGGCACCTTGCACTGAAACGGAGTTTATACATGAAGTATGCAATATACATAAGTGTCACCATAATGGATAATTACCGTACTCCTACTTATCTTTTCGTAGTATGCAGAACAACCGATAGAAAGCGCGCAAAATTACCGTATCTCCTACTTATCTTTTCGTATTATGCAGATCAACCCTCAAAAGCGCGCGAAATTTCGATCGTATTATCTGCATACTACGAAAAGATAAGTAGGAGTACGGTAATTATCCATTATGGTGACAACTATGTATATTGCATACTTCATGTATAAACTCAGTTTCAGTGCAAGGTGCCTATTGTTTTTTTAATTTTTTTTTCGTTGTAAAAACATTTATTTTAAATTACAGCCACAAATTTAAAATTACTGATTAAAATTTTTTTGCATAAATGGTGAGTTTTTAGAACCAAATAACTTAGCCGGCAGTTAACATGCCGTTAGTGGACTGGCCCCAGGCTAGTCATTTATTGGGCAGAGCTGGAAGCTTGAATTTCAGCCGAATCGCTTCAGTAGTAAAACAGTAGTATAATAAATCGGGCGATATAGGAATTTTATTTGCGACAGTAATCCTGTAATTGATCACTTTTACATGTTAATTCTGTAAGTTATGTGAATCGTGTTTAAAACTTTATTACAATGAAAAATCACAGGCAATTTATAATATGTGTTTAATATTAAATTTTTTAAACAAACACTACAGAAAAAATAATTTTTAAATGAAAAAATCTCTATGTGACGACGTTCTGTCTTTTCCAAAACCTTCCCCACTTGGCAACCTCACAGTTTCAAAAAAAAAATCAATTTATTTTCTTTTATTGTGAGTGTAAAATCAAATCTATTTGTTGCACAATATAATTAACGCTTTCTGATTATTTAGGCGACAAATTCTGTCTTAAATGCAGATGAGCACAGCACAAGAACTGCTCAATGTTAAAGATTGGATCCAAATCTCGGCAAGCTCATAATATACTAAAGTGCCAGGCTGATTTCCGTTCTGAGTCTGAGACAAGATAATAATCAGAAACGAATAATCTAAAAACTTTTATGAGCTAATCCCCACTTTTTATTTTTTATAGAAAGTTCACTGTTACGTTTTAGAGGGAAGACTGTTTATTATAATGAATTCCCGCAACCACTCGTAAGAAATTTACTTTTTTTTATTGTAAGATGTTTCGTTCTCTGTGTTCTCTTCCCTCCCCCCCAATTTTTTCTTCTCTCATCTTGCGGCAGGGTTCTCTATTTCATTCATGCATCAAGCTCTTCAACAGTATTTCCTAAGCAAAATGTTTAACAAGGGAACTGAAAAAAACGTATTAAAAATGCAAAAAATGTCAAAAAAATACATATAAAAAAACATTTGTAAATGCAACGGTTCGCCATTGGAGTTAGTATAAATACCGTCATTGACTATGTTTTGGGGATTTCAACTCTAAATTAAGTCATTTTAAACGGTTTCATTAAAGATTTCACTCAAAATCCGTTAGGGGTAGACTAACTTAAATTCGGCCAGCCTTATTTTCGGTAACCGGCTGTTAATTTTACTATGCGCACAGTTGTAAAATGAACTGCATATAGCTAGATAGATGATATGACGATCTATCCAGCCATACGAAGTTCATTTTATAATTTTACGCATGGCAAAAATGACAGCCGGTGCCCGAAATTAAGGCTTGGCCGAATTAAAATCAGTTATTACGAATATACAGTTTTTAGGACTTTTTTGCGAATACCGCCGCCCGCAGCTCTTGTTTGAACGGACAGCAGTCGTTAACGTAAATCTCCTCCAAATCGGGCAGATCTGTCAGCATTTTCTCCACGGCCGCCATGTGCAGCCGACTGTAGTCGTCGGAAAGGAGTTTCAGCCGCCTCAGCCGGCGGCAATTGGCGCCCAGGAACTCGGCCGCTTTGTCCGCCACGCACTTGAGACTGTGAACTCGGAGTTCGCCAACCTGAGGGCCGATCTGCTCCAACGAACTGAGGAAATGACAATCGTCCATCCAGAAATCGCGATATTGGTTGGTTTCCTGCAATGAATATCGATTGATTTCCTACAATAAATATTGATTGGTTTTTTGCAATTTTCCTGCAATAAAAACCACACTTCGCACCTTTATAATTAAAATTCTGTCTTGACTGTTATCCACATCATTTTTTTCGGCGGCCGTTTTCGGCATTTACGGACGTTTTGGGCAACTAATCCCTCGCAGAACCGACCAGCACGTTAGTTAGTAAGATAAACGATATGCCCGCTTACTCCGCCTTACCACCCGTTTTTAACGCGGTGGAAAACGCTGGAGATTTTGTAGTAAAACCTTGAATTGATTGTTTTTCGCCAAAAAAAGGGTCCACTCGTAAGTGAATGTTACACAACTGAGCAGCAATGCGTCTTAGCTAGACTGTCTTAGTAACCAGTCGTTCTCCAAGAAAACAAATCACATGTAGGAAAACACGTGACGTAGTTTAATAATATAAATTAATTGGTTACATTACAACAGACAACTTTTTTTGACTTGCGCATTTACTGTAAGTGTAGGAAAAAACTATTTTAAATCCAGCACAAAAAAGGAAATGTCATAAACACAGAGTCAGCCGAATAAAATCCAAATCGAAATTTACCTGCACTGTAACGCAGACTAAAAAGTGAAAATCTTTGTAAGCGGTAATCACAGCATTTTTACTCAGAGGATCGTGAGTGGCTCCCACTAGAAGTTTTAGTTTTTTAAGTTGATATAAACTAGTTAATGGCGTTAAATCCACATCCATCGAAAACATTTCTGAAATAAAAAAAAAACGAAATCAAAATTTGTGCCTAAGCTCAACATAAAAAATTACTAAAGTAAATAAAAGTCCTTTAAACACACCCTATATTTGATATTTACTCTTTCTAAATTTTAAGATGTAAAAACGCGTCTTTAATGCAAATTTAAAAACATGAGCACTGCTCAGTATGCTTTTCGCAAGTGCACAATTCTTCTTCACTTAGACACCAGCCTCCTTTAAAGATGCGTTTTGAACGCGACTAGAAACTAAAAAATAACTAGAAAAGGTTAATACAATGTAAATATTTAAGTTGGGTTTGGTTGGAGCGTGGTACAGTTAATCTGATTTAAAGAATACTTATGTCTAGAGTGTACCGTTTTTGATTGAATAAAAAGAAAGCAAGGACCCTGTAATAAAGAACACGTTAGACTTTTAATTTTGGACCCTCAAATGACGGGTATTATTCGTGATTGGCGGCTATATGTTTTGTTCTAAGGGAATTAGTTGGAGGAGCTGAAAATTGGAGATCTTCACGTTCATTGTTGATCAAATTTTTGCCAATGCTGAACGTACTTCTATAGCGCCATGACTCTGTGGAAATTTTTAACACTAAACAATTTCCTTTCAAATGGGAACGTTTGACAATCGTAAAATAAGACCAAAAAACATATGTTGTCAAACAATCGCTCAGTTGACAATCATAATTACTAACTTTGAATATTATTATAACAGGCAACTAACAAATTATTTTTTTTGGTTATTTTGTCACAATTGCACAATTCGATTGTGTCTCAACCCCGCAACTCCATGAATGCGAAGTAGCTAGATTCTTGTGACAGTATAAACGCGCAGTAAAACACAGCTGTATTGTCGCAGAGAAATATTAATTTTTGATGCAGCCAAATCTCCACAATAAAATTATATAAAATAAGGTGGTTTATATTGATGGTAATTTATTTTGAGCAACAGAAACAAAAACGCTCCGTTTGCAGATTTATCACAAAAAAAAACTCACCTAAGTGAAGTTCCTGAAGCGACAAAAGACCTGATAATTTTAAAATGAGTGAATCGCCGTAACTGAAGGCTAGCCGCGATTTTGAGCGGTTGGAAAGAGTCAGAGAAGTCAGGTGCTCCATGGAAAGCAATCTGTCCAATATGGAGTCATCCAAATGAAGTTCCAAGTGTTGAGATTGGATCGATACGCTCTCCAATCCAGGAAAATTGGCAAAAAAACTGTCCAATACTAAGTTGACTTCTCTTCCACAACCGATCTAAACTATGACATCAATAAATAATCATATTAATAATATTATGGGGGAAGTTATAAAATTTAATATTAGGTAAATTGCAAAATAACGGTATAAGTTGTAGTAGAATGAAAATTTAATTCAACGTTAAATACTAAATATATCCCCATAACGGACTTCTTTCTCGTTTTTGTCATCAACATGCACAACGAAACGAGATTTATTTATTATTTTTTTAAAAAAATACTACGGTCTTTTTACATTAATGACAAACAAGTGAATTACGCAAAGTACTTTACAAAGTAATAATAGCATAACAGAAATTGGGTCTGCTATCCCGAAAGATAAAGATAACAAAAACATAACAAAAACAAAGATCTTTTCAAATTAAATGCATTTAATTGTAATATTATTGAAACTACAATACTACGAAAATAATAATACATCTATTTAAAAAATTCTAGCAGCTTCTTGTATTAAATTAAAGCATTACAAAATGTTTTTTTCTCCTTAACCCAAGAAATTTACATATGAAAAATCGTACTTACACAAAAAATGGTTTTAAATAATGATCGAAAGCTGCATAAATACTTGAAATTGTTTTAATATTGTTGTTCAATCTCCGGGGTCTTTGAAAATTGGGTAAAAGTTGTTTATATCAAAGCGAATTTTGATTTGGCGGCGGGAACGCCGACCTTAAACTTTGTTATGCTAAGTAAAATTAAGAAATTTGAGTTTTTCTTATTACGATTGCCAACAAGTTTTAATGTAAAGTTTTTAATTTTAATTTAAATATAATTTTATTTATTTATAAACATGCGATATTCATTATAATCACCATTTACCTTTATAGAAACCATTTCTAAAAAATTTTCCAATATAACTTAGCAATTTTTATCGAGAAAATTTAATTTTCTCCCGATAATCAAAAGTAATCATTTAAAACCTAAAAAAAACAACCCACCAACCAACCTCTAATTTTCAAAGGCTCATTGAATTGGAGCCAAGACAGAAAATTTTTCCCCATAGTCAAAAGCAATCATTAGATTATTTATACTCAACCACTGTACTGTAAGAAAAACTGATTAATCAGTGCATTTTGTTTCCAACTTTAGTTGTAATTAAAGCGCATTTTCACAATTCTCGGATTTTCAACGTTTCACACTGAAATTAATGAATCTTACGTTAAACATAAATTGCATACAGTGTGTTTAAATTGGCATACACCATTTGGGTTTTTAAGTTATATGTTTATTTCCAACGGTGTGTACCGTAAAAATTAAACCACGTTGTATGCAAATTATTTTTTACTTGAGATTTACCGATTGGCTCACCTTCAAAAGAGTCCCGGCAGAAAAGAGTCCTGAAAAAATCGCAGCTGGCACAAAAGAGTCCTGGCACAAAAGAGTCCCGGCACAAAAGAGTCCTGGAGAAAATGCGTTCATGCGCCCAAGCGCTGCTAGGGCTCAGGTCGGCACAAAAGAGTCCTGGCATAAAATCAACTTTTAACAGCTGACATACAATGAAAAAGTGTACGGAGGTAAAGCAACGAAAATATTAAGCCCCAGGCGCCTGTTAAGACACAAAAAAGTGGAGTAGAATAAGAAGTAAAAAAATAAATGAATAAAATAATAAATAAGGGGATAAAATTTGTTAATTTTTAAAAAGTGGCGCAGTAAAAACTTATACTGTAGCCATGTTTAACAACACTTAACGGTATTTAACTATTAATGTTTTCCGAGAAAACAGAATTTTTAAACTAAATTTTTTTCAACGGTATTTAATAAATAGCCTAAAATGCGATAGAATAAATTAAAACATAATCAAACAAGTCTCTCCATTGCTTGAAATGCTGTGCCCCGAGCTGATATTGAAAGGGGAAAAATCACTTCTGTTAACTTTTCCTTTTTTTAAATCACCTATTTTTTCTGCTTTAAAAGTAAAGATACCTCTTTAAAAGTAAAAAATTGTTTAAAAAACTACACAAAAGATTAAAAAACTAAAGTTACGATGAAATTCAAATGTATCGAAGAGAATTTCGCAATTATATTAGAGTTATGTTCGTTTTAGTAATAGATTCATCAATTAATATTTATTTAATGTATATTCATTTTTAATTACAATTTACTTTTTATTAAAATTTACTTTTTTATGTGTTTTTTATTCATTATATAACTACTTTTTAGTATTTGTGTATCCATTTTTATCTCACCTCCCATTATTAATATAATCATCCCCCCCCAACCCCCCCCCCCCCCCCCCCCCCCTTACCGATTAGTTGACGAAACTCAAGAAAACCAACCTCCAATTTTCTCAGACTCATTAAATTGGAGACGAGATAGTTGCGAACGTCGGGTGTGAAAAGTATACGGTGATCTTTGTGATGATCGTTTTGGACGTGAAATGAGCAGCTCAGAGATTCCAGATTCCGTAGAATTTCCTCGATTTCGTGGAAAAAGTTTAAAAACAAATCCGGTTTTGTAAGCAAGTCCGGCAGGCCCAGAGGGTCGGGCATGGAGGCTATCGGGTCCAGCGTGAGGCTGAGGTGGCGGAGATCTTTGCATTTGCGGAGAAACTTCGGGAGATCTTCCAAAACGGCACCGATGTCCACGTTGAATTTGTTCCTTCCGTGCCTGGGAATGTTAAAACTACAATTTTTCGCATGTTAACCCGCATTGTCGAGGTGGTGGCGCAGTGGCAAAACAAACGTCTGGCGTACTGAAAATCGAGTCCCGAATGACATTGTGATATGATTGGTTAATTGTTAATCTTAGTATATATATAGTATTTGGTTGCGAAGTTAGGGCTGAGTACCATCAGCCTTCCGTATTGTGCGTTACATAAGTATAATAAACTTTTTATAAAACTTTGGTAATGTTGAAATTGTATGGTAAAAGGAATATGTGATATTTTGGGAGGTTTTTTTATTCTATATCTGTTTATCACATTAATTTTGCTGTTTTCTAATTCCCACTTAAGTGTGTCTTATACCTGCGAAGCATATTTCGTCAACACAACCCACGTGTGTTTAGGGTTGTGGGCAATGTGCACCTGTGAAACATATGTCGTATGTGTTTGATTCATTTCCTTTTTTTATGTTATCCATAGTTCAAAAGTAACAACAAGAAGCGGTTTTTGTTAGCAAGCCCTGTGGTATACTAGAACCACGCCTTACTTTGCAGGCTTTTTCGAATTTTTAGTCAAAAACTTAACACCAACGTAATAAATGATAAAACCAGAGCAACGAAAAATATTCCCCCAAGGTTTAACTTTTCCTATATATCCTGGACAGGAGAAGCGCGTCAAGGAGAGTAATACAGTTGGACAAAGAGCGCTTCTGTTTCTGTTAAAAAACTTTAAAAAAAATAGCATATTATACTTTTTCGCCAGTTTTGCAGTCCTATTCTGAAAGACTCGGGATCAAAAATTTGCATTTTTTACTTTGTTTTCAGTCTCTTTGCGATGATTTTCTTAGTGCGAGCGAAAAGAGAGGGTTAAGTCCTAAAAAACAAATTGACTATTTCTCACCCGTAAGTGATTTCCAGGTGTCGCAAGTGCTCCAAAAAGCATTCCGACGCCGCGGGGGAGATCTTAAGGTCCACGTAGGGAAGTTCGGAAATGTCCAAAATTAATGTCCGAATATTACGTAATTTTACCAGCACAAAACTTAAGAAGGAGTGATAGCCTTTCGGTCGCTTTTGAGGTAAAATATAAGGCGCTTTGATGTTCAAAATCTTCAACGTCGACCAAAAACATGCTGAAAAATATATTAAAGTGTGTGTTTTATTAGCAACGGGCTAGAATACAAAGCTAAAGAAATAAGTCTGCATAAAAGATTCTGTGGTCTCCATTTTCCAATTTATGCATAAACAATAAATTAAATTGCAACAATTAATTAAAACAGTTAGGCGTGGAAATTAATTTAAAAATTGTCATTACATAAATTCTTACCCTCGATTTATTAACACTTTGTGATTGTTATCGCTGCTCAGACGCGAAGTTTATATGGTATTTCGCTGTTCAGTATATAAGGAATGGTAAAGAGCGTCACCCCAGCGACGTAATGCGGAGTTATCATTAAACCCATTCCGATCGCTTGATCGTGATCGCTTTTTCCCCGATTACCACGGTGAAACCTTTGTCTTGCTTACCACGGGGAAATCTTCGTGTCACGTTGGTGGTATCTTCGTATGACCATTGTTGTGTTTAAATTTTACCGCAATTAAATTCACGTATCAGCTATGTGAAATCTAGGTGATACAATTGTACGTAATACTAGATACGTGGCGCGTTTACTTTTTATGTTTTAAACTTTTCTTTTGACCTAGAAAATTACAATGGGTTCACACAGGACCGGGTATACAAATTTGAGTTTGAACGTAAAAGGTCTGCGTGCGCACTTTATACCTTAATTAATATTTTTCAGGTCAGACCAGCACGAGGAAGAATAAAAAACTAAAAGCGTCATCGTATAGGGTAGGCATTAATTTGGCACTTTTTAATAGGCTTTTTTTTTTGTCTCTATATTTGTTATAATGGACAAACACCTATAATCTAAGGAGCAAAATATGGAACCTCCACCTTTTTTTTTATTCAGGAAATGGTATTAAAAAAAATAACTTAGAAGGTTCTATACAAAGAAAAATAAACTGTCCTAGTAAAATTAATGTATTTTCTGAATTTTTAATCCCCGTGGTTCTACGTTGCGTCTGTGGTGAGCAATCGTTATAAAATAAAATAGTGTAATTTCGGCACACATATTGCTGTAGGTAAAAACGGGTTGAATTAAGTGGTCGTGTGTTAAATTGTAGTTGTAAATAGTTAAAAAACAATGTTGAAATGTGTAGGGGTCATAGCACTACATTTAAACTCGATTAAGGGGTTCATTTTAAAAAGTGCCGAAATTAAATGCACTTTTTTCCCAAACTTTGATCATTTTGATACCATTTGGCGTTTTAGCTGTAACTTTTTGCCAGTTACACGTTGAACAACAACTAGAAGCTTAAATTAAAGAAAACTGTCTGGAGATAATGATAGGCTTTTAAATTTTTGAAAATGACGATTTTTTAACTGAGAAACCATCGATTGTTTGTAAAGTGCCGAAATTAAATGCCACATTAATTCCGGCAATTCCACTTTTTAAAAAATAATTTAACCAAGTAAAAAAAAACAATTTTCGTACAGTCAAACTTTGTGACGCAACGCAGTATCGTGAAAGCTTCAAAATGAGCTATTAAACATGAAAATCGGCCCATACAGGAAAAGTCATCAAAAACAAAAAACAAAAAACTAAGTTGACCCAATACGTAATTTGTTTTCGAATAATTCTACTAGGGCCCTAATTGGGATGAGATTGTCCTAAATAGGACGCACCATCACATCAGGACTTTAGGAGCCTCAAAATGTTATATAGTATTCGTGATCACGGCATATATGTTTTATTATGTGAGAATGGGTGTGGGAGGAGCTGTTTAGCCAATTAGCACTTGTGATAAAATCGATCTTTAATGAATGAGAGATCTCCATTTTTTTTCCTAAATGCTAGTTGGCTAAAAGTAATTCTATAAAGTCATAACACTGTGAAGATATTTAAGACTGAACAACTTCCGTTTAAATGGGAGGGTTTTGACCATGGTAATAATAATCGCCCTTTAAAGGGTACACCCCACTTAGGGCGTGCCTCAGATAGTAATGTAAATGTATCTGACCAACATATTTTCCCTTTATTTTTATGTTATATATTTTTGATAAATTTAATAAATTTATTTGCTTTTCATTTATGCCTAATGAAATATTGTTGCTTTCATTGTTGCTATTTTTGTCGTTTTTGCAGCTTCAAGATCTTTATAGTCGCTTAAAAATAACAAATGTCTATTCCACTTACATATAGTTGTCGAAAACATAAAACCAAACTTAAATAGCTAATAATATGTTTGACGCAGCGGGCTTTTAAAAACGAGAAGAGAAAAAGACTGCTAAAGCGAAAAGCAGTCAACTTTAAAAAAATTGCAACAATGAAAATGTTGACAAACTAAAACATTTATAGCATATTTCACTTTTATTATTCATTTTAGTTTTGACATTTTCAATTACACCAAGATAAAACAATGGCGTTAAAATATGTTTTAAATTTTTATATAGCCCGAAAGAAACTGCATCTTTCATATTGAAATAATCGCTTTCATGGTGTCGAGAAACCCAATTACCAAATTTAATTTTGAGCTGTTTTGTATTAAACAGTTGTCAGATCCGGGTAATATAGAAATTTGATTTGTGAGACTGCTGTTTTTAAGCAATTTGGTTTTTTGATGATATATCAAATTAACTTTATCCATATCTAGACAATGATTTAATCTTATTGGTATTAATTAGATATTGATTTACCTTTATCGATAATCATATTCCATGTTCGACTGAAAGAGGCTTCGGTCAGTTGAGGAGCGGTCAGTTCTGTCAAATGCCGCAGGGAATTCAGAGCGTTTACTAGCGTTGCGGTGCAGAAGATAGCTTTTCTCAATCGTACGACTCTTAAAATAAAACTAAACAAATAGCATGAGAAACAAATAGCAGTAGATCAAAAAAACAAATTCAGTGCTTTGTTTCTATCAAAAATAAAAGCAAAAAAATAAATAAAATAAGCTATCAAAATGATAAAATAATAGTTCCAAAAATGTTTGGCGGCCGGTTTTAATTATTTTGGTAGGTTTTGCTGTGTTTTTTTTTTGCTTTTAGTGGTTTTTTTTATGTTTAGCCTTTATATATGTGGATACAAATTTCAGTGCTGTAACGTTTAGTAGCTATTGTATCTTTCCTTGTCTATGTATTTACATGACAAAATAATTTTTTTTTATTAAAAAAGATTTACCGTAACTGCGGTGAGTTTTCCAGTATGTAAATTAATTTAGTTCGATAATCGTCGTTGGACCTGGCGTATATAAATTCGCGGTCGCTCATCAAGTCCAGAATGGTCCGGTGATTGAGCGTAAAAACAACATTGTCGCACCAAAAATATATAAAACTAACATCATATAATAATTCATTATAATATTTTGCAAGATATTAATCTACTAAAAAATGATATCTTTTTTAAAAACTTCGCTATTGTACAAATTATTACAATATTAATCTGGTCTTGAGTCTTGAACAAAAATTATAAAACATACAGCAGGAAAAGTTTAATTTTAGGCGCTGAATTTTTTTGTGGGGACAAAGATAAACGTTGTAGGGTAAATTACTTAATTTCGGTCACCTTTTTTTATTTTTTTAAATAAGTTTTTTTCGGTTTTTCCAATCGATCCAAAATTTGGTCTAAAAATCAAACGATAGCTATTTTCGTTATTCCAGTGCAAAATTTTAAAATTTCTGTTTTTCTTAAAGATCAGTGAAGGTTTAAAATTCTTTTTTTATAGCGGCCGAAATTAAGGCGCGAGCCATTAACTTCGGCCACCTAGAAAAAACTGGCTATAACTATTGCCGAACTGAACAATAAAAATTTTTAAAGGTTGCAAATGTATTCTTGGGTATTATTCTTAGTACATATAACTTAATTTTTCCCGTTGGAAAACTTTTATAGTTATTAGCAAGACTTTAAATAATTATGTCAAAACCTTAAAAAAACAAGTTTTAATAACCTTTATTTTTTTGTTGAATTTTTATTTTTGGCTTAAAAAACGTCAAAAAAAGTCAAACGAGCAAAAAAAATTCTTTATAAATACGGTAGTACGATGATATTTAAAAACAGTAAAAAACGGCAGGTTCTTTCACCTAAATTTTAAGGTGGTTAAAATTAATGGAATCTTAAAATGCGCAGTTAGTTAAACGCGTTGCAAAGTGATTTTAAAGAAAACATCAAAACATAAAAATTCACAACTTTGAAGCTTAAATAGAAGATATTTTAAGGTTATATTGTGCTTCGTTCTAAATTTGATGCAGTTTAAACACAAAGCAAAAATTAAGAAAATCACAAAAAATTCACTTTTTGTATGAAAATGTGGATAATGCAGAATAACAAAAATAAAAAAACTTTTGCAAAAACACTTTATTCAACATTAATCTAGTTACTTTTGTGATAGTTCTTTTGTGTTTTAAAAATAAGCCAATTTTTTAACACCCTAAATTGGTGACCGAAATTAAGGCCTGGCCGAAATTAAGTCAAATACCCTAATGTATACTGACTTTTAAATTGGTGTGTTTTTTAAAATGGGATCTGTCTAATTAGCATATAGTTTTTTGCTAGTCTTTATAAAATTTTGGTCGCACCATAATCCCTCCGCTTCTTCTAAAGAAAGGAGATCGGACACATGGAGTCGTTGCAGAATCTCCTGCGCTAAAAATGGGTTGTCCAGAATTTTCACCAAACTTCGATCACAGGGAAATCTGAAAAATTTTATAGATAAATAATTAACTGGGAAATAATTGTACGGCTGCCATTCGACAGTAAGCTAAGTAAGCTAGTAGTCGATGTTTAATAACAAGTAACGAATATACGTATGTTTGTTTATTATATTTTTGATGTGTACAATATTTCTAGAATTTTATAAAATAGGATTGTTAAAAATAATAAGGGTCTTACTTTTTTGGTCTTTTTATCGACATCGTTTGTTTCTGAATTAATCTTCAGAAGATAATAAGCTAAATATAGAAAGTCCGTCTAGAAAGTTTAATTTCAAAGAAAATTGGAACAATATATGGCTTTACAACTTCGACAAAATTTTATAGATAAATTTATAGCCAAAGTTGTTAAACATTTTATATAATTTTAACTTCCCGAATCCAAAACAAATTCAATTTTTATATCGCCAAAACAGACTCTTGCTTTAAAATAAATCTTCTTTAAATGAGCTTGTTAACAGCAATATTACAACATTTTTAAATTTTAACATGATTCGTTTAAAGCGATATGAATCTATAAATTAGATTTATAACAGTGTTCATCCAAAACAATTACTGTGTAAACTCGTTTCATTACCTATTACATTGATTTAACGATTCCTCGATTTAAAAATTCAACTCAAAAAACAAAACTAATGATAAGCCGTTTGCAAAATGCAGTTTATCGAATTTCACTTATTAGTAATGTTCTCTTGGATATCAAACGTTTAACTATAGGTAGTTTTTCTTATTTCCTGCATATCCAAACTATTAATTATAGTTAAACAAGTTAGGCTTTAACTAAGCTTTTTTAAAACATGTAAAAATGTTTTAAAAAATTGTAGAAATACAGCTGAAATAAGTTGAAACTATTTAGAAATAAATAATCTTTAATTTGTTTAATTAAAGAGCAGTACTCTGGTGATAAATATTTAAGGATAGAAACTATATACTTATTCTAGCGGTAAAATAAAACGTTCAGAAAACACGCAAAATATAAAAAGGTTGAATTTAAAGTTATGTTTTATCATTCAAAAAATATTACCGAGTCTAATTAATACTATATTTCAATAATAATACCAATAAACATCAAGACTACCTACAATAATTGAGTATTGAAGTTTATTAAAATGCGTATTCAAGACCACTAGTGAATTTCCTTCTAATATAATGCTTCAGAGCTCCAGAGCTCTGGAGTTCCGCCCTTAAATGAGCTATTTTAAGCGTATTTAAGCTGGAAATATGTTCTACTATGTTATTCTATTTAGATATTTAGGAATTTTTTTATTGTTTTAATAAGTTTTGAAAAAAAATAGTTAAAAAAATTTTGATAAAATAATTGATATCACTTTTTAATTATTCACAAAATCAGCATCATAATAATGCAGAGCTCCGGAACTCCGGGGAATGCTCCGGAGCTCTTCAAAGCTCCGAAGCTGCGAGGAGCATCAATATATAGTATGGACATAAAGTTCGCATGTTCTATCTGAACTAGAATTCCTAAAATTTTTGTTTTATTTTAAAAAACTGGGTCTTAAAACAAACTCTACAACAACATTTGTTCAATAATATATTATTTTAGCTACATATTTCAAAAAAATAATAGATTAAACGAATGAAAATAGCTTTATTTCGCTCAAAATAATTAAGCTTCAAAGTTTTAAAGAACTTTACTGCTTTTGTTAAACCAACTTAATCATCCTATAGAGTAATATGACCAGTTGCTAAGAACGATCGGGTGATTAAAAATTACTGATAGCCAGGCGTTGAGCATAAAGCTTTAAACAAAAATAATTAAAGTGCGTCAAATGATAAAACACGTGGCACTTTTAAACTAAAACTTATCATAGGATTTACGGAGCTCTTTATTTATGGATCTGCAAATATAACAAAAGTTTTGATTTAAAGCTTTGAATATACTCTTTGCTACTGAGGTCAAAACAAATCAAGATTTACATTCAGTGTGGCTTTTAAGCCAACACGTACCGAGCCGCTTTTATTAACTATTACCTTCCAAATAATCTGCGTGAAATTTATACCGTTAACGATTTTAATATTAATAATAATAATAACAGTTTACATTTATAATAATAATAACCGTTAATTATTATATACCGTTAACTATTTCGTAAAAACATTTAAGAAAGTAAAAATTAAGACACCATGTTAAAAATAATACGGACGGATGCTAAACTTATTTTTTGAAAAGAAGGCCCAGATATAGCCGAAATTTAATTTCTGACAATTTGAACAAAAATTAATTTCAGTCAATTTTAGTCAGCTTTGGTGAGATAGTAATTAAATTGTCTTTTCTCAAAATGATAAATTTAACTACAAACTTTAACTTTAAAATTTAAAATTTAACTTTAAAGCATAAAATAATTAGGTTAGATATAGATGACTCATTACCTTATGCAAATAGCGGTTTATGTACCTAATAATATTTATCTTTTTGCTCATAAAAACACATTTATGTTTCAAAATTTGTTTTATAAAATTTATGTTAAATAATACAATATACGAATTTTATGAAAATAGTTATAATATTCAAGCGCAATAACAAAATTCGTCCTCAGCAGCTTTTACCACTGAGGACCAAACGTGCTTTACACCTGCGTTTAAAACGCAATGGAAATCAGAAAAGAGAAATTAAAGGACTACAAGAATCTTTGGGAGACGTATTTTTTGTACGCGAAGGCTGCTTAGTACTGTGTAACACATAAAACTTCTATACAGTAATTTGTTTTAAGAAACATTTTTTTTCGAAGGTTTACCTAATAAACTTATGTGACACCATTTTTTAGCCTTTTTTCTAATGATGTGAAGTCAAATACGTTAAACATAAAAATTATTAACCCTAAAACCGAAATGAAATAACAAAAATATTCCTATCGAGTGGCCAATTTATTTCGCTCTTCGAAACAGTTTCTAGTGTTTGCGTGGGTAGCGAAAAAAACAATGGAAATTAAACAACTTTGACAATTAGCTTCTCACTGTTTGTTTTAAACTTAAAACATGCGCGGGTGCGGAAAGTTTTGGATTTGTTTGCTGAGCGCTTGAGAGCAAGATGAGTCAATAATATTTTTATTTAGAATAGCGGATTATACGATCGGCGTCAGCTGATACGTACACTTTTACACAGTACACACTGGAAGGTGGTTCTGGTTCTACGAAAAAATCCTAGAGAGTAAAATCTCATTGGAGGTAGGGTAACTGACTTAAATTCGGCCAGCCTTAACTTCAGCCACCGCTGTTATTTTTGTCATGCGCAAAGCTATGATGTGAACTGAGTATCGCCAGATAGATGGCATGACGATCCATGGTAGCCATACGCAGTTCATTTTATGGTAAAAATGGTGAAAATCATTTTGTGGTTCAATTTTGTGCATGGTAAAAATAAAAGCCGGCAGTCGAAATGAAGGCTGGGGCCTATTTCATAAAGCATTTGTAAATTTTAATCTTACGAAACTCCGCCTATTTTTTGTAAATTACATGATAGAGGATATACGACACGGCGAATATTCATCGGCTAGCAGAGATGAAATGACGTGGCGGCGACCAATCAGCGCAGAGAAGTGTGCGCAGATGCTCCCCCTGGATTGCAAGTCGAAAAACCTTTATCGCGTATTTTACAAAAAAATAGGCGCAGATTGGTAAAATGAGAATTTACAAAGGTTTTTATGAAACAGGCCCCTGGCCGAATTAGAGCCAGTTATCCTAGAGTACGAAAACCAACAACTAAAAGCCAACTATCCGGTGGAAATTCGTGCTTGAGATACTTCGTAAGAAGTAAGAACCGGGCTTAAAACCTAATACTGGTTTATATACTTCCTATAGAAGACAAAACCTCAAACGTTACGTTTTAAGTGATATCCAGCTTTTTTTATTTTATAAGTAAGTGTTTAATAGTAAGTGTTTAATTTTCGTTTTTCCTTTTAGTATTTCGGTCAAAAAAGACAAAAATGCTAAAAGTTATTCAGTACGATCCTTAGACGGTGTTTTAAATTATTGTAATTTATTCATTACTTCTAACGATTTAATCTTCTTCGGCATAATTTTTTGGTTATCTGTCATTTTCTCTGATTTATTGACCAACTATTTGTTTTCCTAAGACCATTTTCAGTTGTGTTTATTTCTCTAACATATTATTTAGTATAAGCATTATACGGTAACAATCTAGTACTAACATACATAAAAAAGTAATAACAATATTTGGCCGAATTGCCCACGCTTTTTAAAGTGGCTGGGTGGCGAAGACTGGCGTAGATTAATTGACCTAAATTCGGCCAGGCCTTAATTCCGGTTACCGGCGGTTGTTTATGCATGCGGATAGTTATGAAATGAGCAGCGTCAGCTAGATAGATAACATGACAATCTATCTATCCACACGCAGTTGATTTCATAATTTTAACAGTAAAAATAACAGCCGGTGATAGAAATTAAAGCTTTGCCGATTTTAAGTCAGTTACCCTAAGTCATAAAAACAATTTTAATTAATAAAAAACAAATAAAAAACACGCAAACTAATAGGATTAGTTTTGAAAAAACACTAAATAAAAAGACCACAACGAAAATTTAATACACAGCTTTTAAAACCTTAGGATAAACAGAAAAAAACCAACGCCATTTTTTAGAGCATTAAGAAATATAGTTTTAAATATATTATAATGTAATTTATAACTCAGGAAAGTCTGTTTTTTTGTTTGCTTATTAAAAACAGCTGCTTGCATTTTCTGCTGTTAAAACGTTTTAGCCTGAAAGTAAAAATCAGATTTTGTTATTAGTCTAAAAAAACACATACGGTCATATAGCAAATAGGCTTTTTGAATATTGAAATTTATGAGAAATAAGTAAATTTGAGTGTCCAGCTCACGTTAAAAAATTAATGTGAGTTTAATAGTGGATACACAGATTCAAAATCTCTTTAATACTCAGATTATGCTATGTTGTTGAAACTACATTGTAAGTGGGAGTAATAACAATCAAGAAAAACTTAGCAGATCAAATGATTTCCAAAAACTTTAAAATTAAAAACAGTAGTTAAATAAAAAATTGACAAGAAATTACGTAGACTCTATAAGTTTTCCTCAGTTTAAAATTTTGGTATTGCAATTTAATAATATGACAACTGCAGAAAAATCATTTTTTTGAAAAGAGCGCTATTTTAAATTTTTGGACTACAAAGTATTTGGATGTATCGGTGATTATAAATTCACCATTTCTACAAAGTTCAATTAATTTGCACACTAGCGGGTTTTTTAAAACAGGAAATTTTTTTTCGCTACTTTTTCGCAGATAAAACTGCAAATTATGGAATTTTTATTAAAAATGCCTTTGAATTAAAAAAAAAAACATTCTATCAATCAATCAATCAAATGTATTTATTCTAGAAATTTTAACAGCATAGCAAATATCAAAGCGAACCGATCACGTTCGCTAGTAATTACAAAACCATGACTTTATCTAGAAAGAATCTCATAAGCAATACATGTATGTTAA
>JASAMX010021581.1:0-21478 GCA_030248175.1 Microlaimidae sp. YZB2_3
TGCTCTCCCACCCAAAACGGGGGGGGAAATCAAAACAGGGGGCACCTTTTTTGAAACGGAGGGGGCAGGAAAACAGAGGGTACAAACGGAGGGAAAGAAAAAAGCGAAAAAAGGAAAAATAACGTTAACAAAAAAGGGAAAAAACTACAAAAAAAGCGAAAAAAAGGTAAAAATAGGTTTAAAATAGCTTAAAAATGCTAAAAAATAGGCTAAAAAACTGGCAACCATAACGAAAACCATGGCGTCATAATAGGTAAAAAATAAAAAAAAACTTTTTGGGTACTTTTTCATTTTTCCGGCGGGGGGATAACGGGGGGGGAATTTTCTTTCAAACCGTGCATAATCCGGTCGAAAGTATTAGGAAATAGCTTTAACAATTTAATATTACCATCAAATTGCTCACAAAGTTTTCGCTAGTTGTCAAAATATGCACTACTCCGTATTTATTAGGAAAAAATTTTTCGATGAAGAGGAACTGTTACTCTTTATCACGTAATGTAGGGAAACCATATTTATGGTTTAATATAATATTTTTCATAAAAATAGGGGTTAATTTTTCTTTAAAATTGCGGACAAAATGTGGATGAAACTCCGAATTGGGGAAATTTAAAGCCCGAAATAGTATTCTGTTAATATAAGATTTTTTAAACTGCCAAAGCCTCCTCGAGTTATGTTGTCTGTGCGGCACATATTATGGAATTGGGGCTAATTCGCTTCTGTCGCCCGGAATTCGGCTCTGGAAGTTTTTATAAACGCAAATCTTATCAAACCTAATTGCACTCCTAGCCCAATTCACCGCATTTTTTATTAAATTCGATTCTTTAAAGTATATTCAGATGAATTAATGATTTTTTAGCTATTGTTTGTAAAAAAAATGTTAGTAATTATAGGCAAATGATTTGTTTTTGCAAGTGAGAAAAAAATTAAGTTATATATTCCTAAGAACAATATCTTAGGATAAATTTGCAACCTTTAAAAATTTTTATTGTTCGTTTTGGCAATAGTTATGAACAATCACGACGGTTAATTCAATGTACACAAAGGTCTTGAGAAGTAATTAAACGTAATTGGAGATAACGTTGGAAAATGAAAAAATAAAATAGTTAGTTTTCTAAACTTTTTATGCTCATTTTTTATTTCCAACGTTATATACCAATTACGTTTAATTTTTTAAGACCTTTGTGTACATTGAATTAACCGTCGTGATTGTTCATAACTATTGCCAAAACGAACAATAAAAATTTTTGAAGGTTGCAAATTTATCCTTAGGTATTGTTCTTGATACATATAACTTAATTTTTTTCCCGTTTGCAAACAAATCATTGTATAAATTACTCATCATTTTTACAAACAATAGCTAAAAAATCATTAATTTCGTCTGAAATGAATTACTTTAAGAAATTGAATTGTAGATAAAAATGCCGGTAGCGAATTCCCCGGGCCCCCCCTAAAGGCAGCGAATTGCCCCTAATCAGAGTAGGTTTGATAAGATTTGCGTTTATAAAAACTTTCAGGGAGCGAATTCTCGCGGGAGCGATTTGCGGTAGCGAATTAGCCCCGCAATTTATATATGCACACTACACCGAACAGTACGAGAGCTATTATGGCAGTTTAAAAAATCTTATATTAATAAAAATATACTATTCTAACTTTAAATTTCCCCAAATTAAACTACATCCACATTTTGTCGCAATTTTAAAGAAATTAACCCCTATTTTTATGAAAAAATATTATATTAAACCATAAATACAAAAACATTTCCATAAATTTTTACGTACGTGATAAAGAGTAACAGTTCCTCTTCATTGGAAAAATTTTTCCTAATAAATACGGAGTAGTGCATATTTTAAGGGGTATAAAAAGTTTTGTGGCGATTTGATTTTTAATATCAATTATTTCAACTACTTTATTAATACTTTCAATCAGACCGCCGCACGGTTTGAAAATGCCCCTCCTCTGTTTTATCGCCCCCCCGCGGAAAAAAATGGAAAAGTACCCAAAAAAATTATGGCGCCATTTTTTTACCTATTATGACGCAATCATAACAAATTTTTTGCAGTTTTTAGCCTACTTCAATGCATTTTAAGCCATTTTAGACCGAGTCTTCACCCTTTTTTTTTTTGCTTTTTTGTCCCTTTTTTCCCTTTTCCTTTTTTTACCTTTTTTTCGCTTTTTTTTTCTTTCCCCCGCTTGCCTCTACCTCGTTTTATTGCCCCCTTCTCGTTTCAAAAAAGGTGCCCCCCCCCTGCTTTCTCGGAATCCCCCCCCCTTGTCAAACCCCGGTGGGAGAGCAATACGTAACTGAACGAAGAACAACATAAGACATTGTGTTATTGCTAAGTGAGTTTAAAAATATTTTATTTTTATTTTGTATAAAAATTTGCAAAATTTTTTTAGAAAACGTTTGTTTTTTTATAATTATAATAAAATACCTAAAACTATTGATTTTATATTTTTATTTTGTCGAATCATCAAAAAAAAAGAGAGAAAATAAATAAAGATTAGGTACTTAAGTTTCCAGGTTTTTTGGTGCCTTTTAAGTTAAAATCAAAAAAATTCCGACCCCGGGGCAGTGGCGTGCCAAGGGGGGGAGGTGGCGGCCCCCCCTCCGACTTCCCCCCGCCGAAAGCCGGATTTTCCTCGTAAGGGGGGACCCTCACGTTTTTTTTGAATTTTGGGAGAAGAAAATTTTTTTTCTAAATATTAATATTAATATTAGAATATAATAAAAATATTAATACAGAAACTTTCCTGATGCCTTCCAAAAGCATATTCATAGTCAAAAAACCAAATTTCTCCCGCTTCGCGGGTAGTTTAAATTGACAATCTTATCTCAAGTTTTTCAATTTCAAATCGATTTCGCCGTTACAAAAGTCAATGTATACATGTTAAATAAAACTACTATAAAAAACGAATTTTGTTCCATTAACGTTTTAAACACATGTTTTAAATGGATAGGAATAAAAAAAAACTTAAATTTTGTTTTAATTATCATCTGGAATTTAAAATTTCTAGTGTATTTTAGCGCCTTAAATTAAAAAAATTCCTGGGGGGCATTCTGCCCCCCGGGCACCCCGACAAGGGGCTCTGCCGCTTGACCCGCTGGGGAAACTACCGCCCCCCACAACCCCCTCAGGGTTAGTGTGTACCCCCCAACCCGCCCCCCCCCAAAATGAAATCCTGGGCACGCAACGGGCCCGCATCCGCCACCGGCACCCTGAAAGGGCCCCGCCCCCCACCCGCGGGGCTCCTGCTCCCCCATACCCCCTCGTGGTATCAAAACACCTTCCCGACCCCCTCAATTGAAATCCTGGCTACGGCCCTGACGTGATATTTTCTCCGAGAACGAGTGGTTACTTTACCACCCCGCTGATTTCACCCTGATAGAATTCGTCTTTAGTGTGATCTCCTTTTCCTTCCCTCCTCTCTAACAGGATCCCTGTTTCTACCAACCCCAAAAAAGTTTTTACAGTTTTTTTGGTAAATTTAACACATAAAATGTGATAGATGCCTGTTCAAACATAGGTGAGCAGGAACGGGGTTATTAGAAAGTGATATTCCACAAATCCCGAACTGCCGACACCTCCCCTTTAAAATTTAATTCTAGAATTCCTTTTCTTCCAGAACACCCTTCTACAAATGAAAGGGAAGGGTCCAGTACCAAAAATTTTAAAAATAAAGGTATTTCGGAAATATCCCTTCCGAAAAATTTTGGCATACCACCTCAAATTTAGAGGGTTGGGTATACCTCCCAGATAAAAATCCAGGAGGCTGTCCACCTAAATACCTACGGAAATACCCTCCAGAATTTTTAATATACCTTCACGAAGTCAAGTGCGCGTTTCCTCTCCGTATATATTTGCGTATAATAATATCAGGTAATCATTACAGAGTGAGTTGAGTGGGATCACCCTATCAAAGGGAAGTAGGATGGGAATAATCTATCAAATAACTTGTCAAACAAATCATCTATTTATTTCTATATAAATAGTATGTTTTCACAGGTATTGGGCGATCAACAGATGCCGAAAGCCAATTTATTTTCATACGCAGTTAGTTTGGAAAGTTTGTATGAAATGCTTTGTTCAACGTGAAAGACATCTGTTTTCTGGAATGCCTTACCACGATAACTGACGCTGTTGTTTCTTTACGAACCCATTGACTACTGCCGCTCGATTGGCAGTGCGACAGGGTGAGTTATTTTTTTAACCGAAAAAAAGACGGAAAGTGTAAAAATATCGAAAATGAATTTGTATAATTTATGCACCTTTTTGTTTGATAATGGCATTTATCAACACATTTTATGTGTTAAATTTACCAAAAAAACTGTAAAAACTTTTTTGGGGTTGTAGAAACAGGGATCGCCTTCGAGGAGGGAAGGAAAAGGGAGATCACACTAAAGACGAATTCTATCAGGGTGAAAACAGCGGGGTGGTAGTACGATCTTGTTCGGAGAAAATATCACGTCAGGGGCCGTAGCCAGGATTTCAATTGAGGGGGGATTTTTGGGCAAGGGGTTTACAACAGGCCCACAAGGGGGGGTATGGGGAGCGGGAGCCCCCAGTGGGTCAGGCGAGCCCCTTGTCAGGGGGGTCCGGGTGGCAGAATGCCCCCCGGGGCAGTTGCGTGCCCAGGATTTCATTTCGGGGGGGGGCGGTCTGGGGGGTACACACTAACCCTGAGGGGGTCTGGGGGGCGGTAGTTCCCCAGCGGGGTCAAGCGGCAGAGCCCCTTGTCAGGGGAGTCCCGGGGGGCAGAATGCCCCCCGGGAGAAAATTTTTAATTTAAAGGCGCTAAAATACACTAGAAATTTTAATTCCAGATGATAATTAAAACAAAATTTAAGTTTTTTTTTTATTCCTATCCATTGAAAACATGTGTTTAAAACGTTAATAAAAGGTTAATAGTTTTCATAGCAAGTTTTTATTTAACATGTATACCTTAACTATTGAGCGGCAAAATCGATTTGAAATTGAAAAACTGAGATAAATTGTCAATTTAAACTACCCGCGAAGCGGGGAAAATTTGGTTTTTTGACTATGAATATGCTTTTGGAAGGCATCAGGAAAGTTTCTGTATTAATATTTTTTCTATTATATTCTAATATATTAATATTAATATTTAGAAAAAAAATTTTCTCTCCCAAAATTCAAAAAACGTGAGGGTCCCCCCTTACGAAAAATCCGGCTTCGCCGGATTTCGGAGGGGGGGGCCGCCACCTCCCCCCCCCCCTTGGCACGCCACTGCCCCGGGGTCGGAATTTTTTTTAATTTTAAGCTCTTAAAAGGCACCAAAAAACCTAAACTTAAGTACCTAATCTTTATTTATTTTCTCTTTTTTTTAATAAATACAACAAAATAAAAATATAAAATAAAATAGTTTTAGGTATTTTATTACCATTATAATTATAAAAAAAACAAACGTTTTCTAAAAAAATTTTGCAAATTTTTATACAAAATAATAATAAAATATTTTTAAACTCACTGCACTAATGTTTTGAAATATAAATAATTTCTTTTTTATAACTAAGAGCTTTATGAACCTAAATCACCCTAAATAATGCATTAATATATTACAGAGTGATTTGGAAAAAAGAATTTTTTTTTCAAATTTTTTAAAAAACCAAAAGGGGGACCCTTACAAAATTTTTTGCCTTCCCAGAATTTGAGGGGGGATTAATCCCCCCAATCCCCCCCTGGCTACGGCCCTGCACGTGTAGAGAAACACCTGACGCAACTTAATAATAATTGGTTACATCATTCCTGCCAACTTTTTTATTATTTTTATTCTCGCGCGTTTATTGTTCTTTTTTTTCCTGACGGCAAACGGTTACGCCCTTAATTTCAGCCTGAAGGATTTTAACTTTAGATCCATACATGAGCATGGACCGGCAAGCTAGGGGGTGGCTACCCCGGGTAAATGGCCCTTTGAAAGCTAGGAGGGGGCTCCAACCCCCTAGCTTTTTAGGGGGGGTCACAACGGGGTAGACCAGTTGGAAATCCAGAGGGGGTTAGAGCTAGAGGGGGTCCGGTTTCCAAACAAAGTTACATTAAATTATTAATTAAAGTTTTTTAGCACTAAAATAGAATTTTATATACGAAAATAGGCTACTGTGTGTAAAAAGAGTACAAAAGTACTGTTTTTTACTACAAAACCATGTCTGTGACAGCAAATTTTGACCTAAATTCATACCCAAAATTTGTCTCGGAGGTGGGAGGAGGGGTCGATTTAGAATTCCAGAGGGGGAAGGGTGTCAAAATTTGAAAAGTTTGGGGAGGGGGGCTAGATTTTTTCTAGGTATGAAGGATCCCACCCTACCCGCCCCCCTTATGCTCATGTATGCCTAGATCACCTATGCACTCTATGATACACTCCTTGCCATTTGAGTTGTCCCTTGTAAGACGAAAGAAACGTGGTTTCAAACAAAAATGAGACCCATTAATTAAAACACTATTGGCTATTTAACAGCTCACTTAAATTCGATTAGTCTTAACTTCGGCCACGGGCTATATTTTTACCATGCGCATTGTTATAAAATAATCTGCGTAGGGCTTGATAGACGACATTACGATCAATTCAGTCATCTATCCAGTCCAGTTCATTCTACAATTTTACGCTTGGCAAAAATACGAGCCGGTAACCGAAATTAAGTCCTGTCCGGTTTTAAATCAGTTACTCTAACTTACTACCTATACCTGTTGGCCATCTGGGTCTTCGTATACGTTGTCCGCCCCCCGTTTTGACAGCGGGATAACAGCCAAATGGCGGCCGTAAATCAGGGCGGCCACGCAACGCCCGCCGGGGTCCGAACGGATCAGCGGGGGCGGGAGGTCCCGGGTGAAGCCTCCGCTTAGAATTTCCTCTTCGAATGAGTGCAGGGACACCGTGGTCAAGTCGTGATTCTGCGGATCGTAGGCAATGGCGCTGATTTTAGCGTCCGGATACGCCAGAAACACGCAATCCCGAGAAATACCCGGAACCTTAAAATAAACAATTAGGGTAACTGATTTAAATTCGGTCAGCCTTAATTTCGGCCACCGGATTATATTTGCAATAATAGATTGACCGAAAAAAGGCTGGTTGAATTTAAATCTAGTCAGTTATCTTATCTTATCTTTAAAATTCTAACAAACATTTTAAAAATAAAATACTTATTTAATAAACGTACAATGTAGACAAACCTAATATTAACAATTCTTAAAATCATACTTGGTTAAAATAACTGCGAAGTTTAAACTTCGCAAATATTAACATAAAGTATAAAACAGTAAAAAAACGAAAGACAAGAAAAGCAACCAGCCTACAGTATATTGTTCGATAACATAATTATATACATGGGTCCACTAGCTCTCAGAGTTTAGAGGGCGGGTTGGGGCTGGAGGCCCATGCGCTTAAAGTTGATTTATAGTGTTCGGTGGGTTGTTGTCATACAAATTTTGTGGAATATTTTCGAACTTTACCTTTCCTGATGTAATTGAAGAAGGTGAAGTAAGTATATCACGTGCCAAAACGCATTCCAATTTTGTATCCTGCACCCATGTTACCGATTCTTCATCATTGAAATCATTTTTCTTGGTCAAAACATACGGGTTGAGACGAAACACCTTAAAATATACAACCATCATTAAAAAATCAAGGTTTTTTTAAACACAATAGTTTTTTACAGATTTTTTAATTTTTTTTGAGTCCTGTTTTTACACTTATAAAACACAGTTTTTACTACAGTTTATTCGTGTGCAATTATTTTTTATAGTATAAGCAAAATAATGTCCATTTTTGTATAATACTGTATTATTATCTCACAAAGTTAATTAATACCGTTTTATACTTAATAAGCTTAAAATTTTAAAGATCAGAATTCACAGAAATGATCCTTTTGAGTTGAATTTTTGTACGTACCTGTAAATAATTTCCACCAACTGTTACTAGGTGATTTTCTTTAACGTGTATAAAATGGGAAAAGAGCGAGTGTTCCACAACCGTAGGGGCATCAGATTGACGGTATAAAACATACATTTTGAACGACTGGCTTTTTTGAAATTGCTTAATCTATTTTGGCTTTCTATTTAAACATTGTTAAATTTTCAGCTGAGAAGATTTTGATTTTTCCCTAAAACATGTTTTAAAATAAAATAAGTAATAAAATTAATGAATAATATACACATTACACTACACTAACACAATTTAAAATTGAATTTTACTATTAATATTAACAAAAATATAGGAAGAAATTTGATTTTATATAGGTATTGCTTAAGCATACTGACTACTGTTTTTACCCACTTACGTTAAAACTTATAAGCATATGTGGAATCTGTCAGTGATGTATCTTATCTAGTGCCATACCTGTGCATTGCCCCCCGGGGTTTTTTTGGGAGGGGGCAATTCCAAAACGGGCGGGGGCACGGGTGGGTAACTTTTTTGAAACAAGCGCTCTTTTTGAGCCTTTAAAGTCATATCAGATAGCTATGTTCATTGATAATTAGTTACAATTGTGATTGATATTGGCGGCAATTAAGTCGCAGATTTGATGTTGTTGATGAAAAAAAAAAGAAAAAAAATAGAAAAAGAGAAAAAAACACAATAAAATGATGAAAACAGAAGAATTAAACTATGCATAAACTATGCTTAGTATAATATTATTTATTTTATCACTAATTTTTAGAACATTCGATTCAAACTCTAGAAATAATTTTCTCAGAGCATATAAGTCCTATGTTAGACCAATTCTGCAGATGCAGCGGGTGAGAAATCTATATTTACAAAAGGATATAAACATTTTGGAAAAAGTGCAACAAAATTTCACTAGACGCTTGTTTTATAAATGCAAGTTGTTACCTGTTGGTTATGAACATAGACTGAATTACCTAGGTTTAGAAAGATTAAAAGATCGAAGAGACAAAATTGATTTGTATGAGTGCTATAAAATTATACATTGCTTAAACAATTTGCAAGCCAATGATTTTTTTAAGTTTAACTTGCAGCCCACCCGTGGTCATCCATTTAAATTGACAATGGAAGACTGCCGAATTAATGAAGGAAATTTTCTTTTGCAAATAGGGTGGTTACACCTTGGAACAATCTACTCCCATCTGGGTGGGGGTAAAAGCCGGACCACCCGGACGGACTGACGGAAATCGATGGGGTAAAACCCGGACTGACGGACCGTCTAAAAACGCAAATATCTCAAGAAATACATAGGCTCTATAAAAAATAAAGATATTTTTGCAATCTCCAGATCACGAGCTTCACGTTTATTTGCTTATTTTTGTGTTTTTGTTTATATTAAAAAAATTAAAATCTTCCGGGTTTCCTTGACACGGGTATTTGTTGACACACTTACCGTAAGTTTATTTATTTTATTTACCGAAAGTTACTTACATTACTTTACTTTACACTTACCGAAAGTTTATTTTTCATGAATTAGTAAAATTAAATATGTTCCATAAATTAAAACTAAACTTTTGAAATTAAAAATGTATATAAATATAATTCTGTATTAAACTGCCAGTGCTTCTTTTGCAAAACTCATGATGGAAGTAATATTTCGTTCGTAATATAAATTGAAATAAAATTTTAAATACGCGGTATTTTTTATTGTTTGAACGCGCGGCCGTTTTTTTGTATTCAAATTTAACAGTAGATCCCCAAGTCTTGATTTAAGGTGTATTTAGAAACCATTTAATAACTCTGTATTTTACAGATCATTTAACCATAAACATAGTTTATTATATGGAATTGTAGCTAATTATTGTAAATAAATGTTTTGATTGAGCTAATGTACTTCGAAATTGGAAAAATTGCACCCTTAAAAACTTGGTCATGCGAACTAAAAACCCGGAAGATTTCCTTTTTTTAATATAGAAAACCAACTTTTAAAACCTGTTACATATTTAATAGAAAGCCATAATCATCAATTTAATGTGTTTACTTTATAATTTTATGCAGTATTTGTTGAGATATTTGCGTTTTTCTACGGTCCGGCGGTCCGGGTTTTACCGCTTCGATTTCCGTCAGTCCGTCTGGGTGGTCCGGGTTTTACCCCCACCCAGATGGGAGTAGATTGTTCCAGGTGTAACCACCCTATTTGCAAAGAAAATTTCCCCTTCATTAATTCGGCAGTTCGTCAATTTAAATGGATGACCACGGGTGGGCTGCAAGTTAAACTTAAAATCATTGGCTTGCAAATTGTTTAAGCAATGTATAATTTTATAGCACTCATACAAATCAATTTTGGTTCTTTTTTCTATTTTTTAATCTTTCTAAACCTAGGTAATTCAGTCTATGTTCATAACCAACAGGTAACAACTTGCATTTATAAAACAAGCGTCTAGTGAAATTTTGTTGCACTTTTTCCAAAATGTTTATATCCTTTTGTAATATGGTGTCCAAACTGCACGAGCATAATTCATGTTTGGGTTGGTATAGCAATTTTATATGCTCTGAGAAAATTATTTCTAGAGTTTGAATCGAATGTTGAAAAATTAGTGATAAATAAAATAATATTCTACTAAGCATAGTTTATGCATAGTTTAATTCTTCTGTTTTCATCATTTTATTGTGTTTTTTTCTCTTTTTCTATTTTTTTTTCTTTTTTTTTTCATCAACAACATCAAATCTGCGACTTAATTGCCGCCAATATCAATCACAATTGTAACTAATTATCAATGAACATAGCTATCTGATATGACTTTAAAGGCTCAAAAAGAGCGCTTGTTTCAAAAAAGTTACCCACCCGTGCCCCCGCCCGTTTTGGAATTGCCCCCTCCCAAAAAAACCCCGGGGGGCAATGCACAGGTATGGCACTAGATAAGATACATCACTGACAGATTCCACATATGCTTATAAGTTTTAACGTAAGTGGGTAAAAACAGTAGTCAGTATGCTTAAGCAATACCTATATAAAATCAAATTTCTTTCCTATATTTTTGTTAATATTAATAGTAAAATTCAATTTTAAATTGTGTTAGTGTAGTGTAATGTGTATATTATTCATTAATTTTATTACATTTATTTTATTTTAAAAACATGTTTTAGGGAAAAATCCAAAATCTTCTCAGCTGAAAATTTAACAATGTTTAAATAGAAAGCCAAAATAGATTAAGTAATTTCAAAAAAGCCAGTCGGTCAAAATGTATGTTTTATACCGTCAATCTGATGCCCCTACAGTTGTGGAACACTCGCTCTTTTCCCATTTTATACACGTTAAAGAAAATCACCTAGTAACAGTTGGTGGAAATTATTTACAGGTACGTACAAAAATTCAACTCAAAAGGATCATTTCTGTGAATTCTGATCTTTAAAATTTTAAGCTTATTAAGTATAAAACGGTATTAATTAACTTTGTGAGATAATAATACAGTATTATACAAAAATTGACATTATTTTGCTATATACTATAAAAAAATAATTGCACACGAATAAACTGTAGTAAAAACTGTGTTTTATAAGTGTAAAAACAGGACTCAAAAAAAAAATTAAAAAATCTGTAAAAAACTATTGTGTTTAAAAAACCTTGATTTTTTAATGATGGTTGTATGTTTTAAGGTGTTTCGTCTCAACCCGTATGTTTTGACCAAGAAAAATGATTTCAATGATGAAGAATCGGTAACATGGGTGCAGGATACAAAATTGGAATGCGTTTTGGCACGTGATATACTTACTTCACCTTCTTCAATTACATCAGGAAAGGTAAAGTTCGAAAATATTCCACAAAATTTGTATGACAACAACCCACCGAACACTATAAATCAACTTTAAGCGCATGGGCCTCCAGCCCCAACCCGCCCTCTAAACTCTGAGAGCTAGTGGACCCATGTATATAATTATGTTATCGAACAATATACTGTAGGCTGGTTGCTTTTCTTGTCTTTCGTTTTTTTACTGTTTATACTTTATGTTAATATTTGAAGTTAAACTTCGCAGTTATTTTAACCAAGTATGATTTTAAGAATTGTTAATATTAGGTTTGTCTACATTGTACGTTTATTAAATAAGTATTTTATTTTTAAAATGTTTGTTAGAATTTTAAAGATAAGATAAGATAACTGACTAGATTTAAATTCAACCAGCCTTTTTTCGGTCAATCTATTATTGCAAATATAATCCGGTGGCCGAAATTAAGGCTGACCGAATTTAAATCAGTTACCCTAATTGTTTATTTTAAGGTTCCGGGTATTTCTCGGGATTGCGTGTTTCTGGCGTATCCGGACGCTAAAATCAGCGCCATTGCCTACGATCCGCAGAATCACGACTTGACCACGGTGTCCCTGCACTCATTCGAAGAGGAAATTCTAAGCGGAGGCTTCACCCGGGACCTCCCGCCCCCGCTGATCCGTTCGGACCCCGGCGGGCGTTGCGTGGCCGCCCTGATTTACGGCCGCCATTTGGCTGTTATCCCGCTGTCAAAACGGGGGGCGGACAACGTATACGAAGACCCAGATGGCCAACAGGTATAGGTAGTAAGTTAGAGTAACTGATTTAAAACCGGACAGGACTTAATTTCGGTTACCGGCTCGTATTTTTGCCAAGCGTAAAATTGTAGAATGAACTGGACTGGATAGATGACTGAATTGATCGTAATGTCGTCTATCAAGCCCTACGCAGATTATTTTATAACAATGCGCATGGTAAAAATATAGCCGGTGGCCGAAATTAAGACTAATCGAATTTAAGTGAGCTGTTAAATAGCCAATAGTGTTTTAATTAATGGGTCTCATTTTTGTTTGAAACCACGTTTCTTTCGTCTTACAAGGGACAACTCAAATGGCAAGGAGTGTATCATAGAGTGCATAGGTGATCTAGGCATACATGAGCATAAGGGGGGCGGGTAGGGTGGGATCCTTCATACCTAGAAAAAATCTAGCCCCCCTCCCCAAACTTTTCAAATTTTGACACCCTACCCCCCTCTGGAATTCTAAATCGACCCCTCCTCCCACCTCCGAGACAAATTTTGGGTATGAATTTAGGTCAAAATTTGCTGTCACAGACATGGTTTTGTAGTAAAAAACAGTACTTTTGTACTCTTTTTACACACAAGTAGCCTATTTTCGTATATAAAATTCTATTTTAGTGCTAAAAAACTTTAATTAATAATTTAATGTAACTTTGTTTGGAAACCGGACCCCCTCTAGCTCTAACCCCCTCTGGATTTCAAACTGGTCTACCCCGTTTTGACCCCCCCTAAAAAGCTAGGGGGGGGTACGGACCCCCCTCCTAGCTTTCAAAGGGCCATTTACCCGGGGTAGCCACCCCCTAGCTTGCCGGTCCATGCTCATGTATGGATCTAAAGTTAAAATCCTTCAGGCTGAAATTAAGGGCGTAACCGTTTGCCGTCAGGAAAAAAAGAACAATAAACGTGCGAGAATAAAAATAATAAAAAAGTTGGCAGGAATGATGTAACCAATTATTATTAAGTTGCGTCAGGTGTTTCTCTACACGTGCAGGGCCGTAGCCAGGGGGGGATTGGGGGGATTAATCCCCCCTCAAATTCTGGGAAGGCAAAAAATTTTGTAAGGGTCCCCCCTTTGGTTTTTTTTAAAAAATTAGAAAAAAAAAATTTTTTTTTCCAAATCACTCTGTAATGTATTAAATGCACTATTTAGGGTGATTTAGGTTCATAAAGCTCTTAGTTATAAAAAAGAAATTATTTATATTTCAAAACATCAGTGCAGTGAGTTTAAAAATATTTTATTTTTATTTTGTATAAAAATTTGCAAAAATTTTTTAGAAAACGTTTGTTTTTTTATAATTATAATGGTAATAAAATACCTAAAACTATTTTATTTTATATTTTTATTTTGTTGTATTTATTAAAAAAAAGAGAAAATAAATAAAGATTAGGTACTTAGGTTTAGGTTTTTTGGTGCCTTTTAAGAGCTTAAAATTAAAAAAATTTCCCACCCCGGGGCATGGCGTGCCCAGGGGGGGGTGGGGGTGGCGGCCCCTCCTCCGAAATCCGGCGAAGCCGGATTTTTCGTAAGGGGGGAGGGACCCTTACGTTTTTTGAATTTTGGGAGAGAAAATTTTTTTTCCTAAATATTATTTAAATAATACAGAAACTTTCCTGATGCCTTCCAAAAGCATATTCATAGTCAAAAAACCAAATTTTCCCCGCTTCGCGGGTAGTTTAAATTGACAATTTATCTCAGTTTTTCAATTTCAAATCGATTTTGCCGCTCAATAGTTAAGGTATACATGTTAAATAAAACTACTATAAAAACTATTAACCTTTTATTAACGTTTTAAACACATGTTTTAAATGGATAGGAATAAAAAAAACTTAAATTTTGTTTTAATTATCATCTGGAATTAAAATTTCTAGTGTATTTTAGCGCCTTAAATTAAAAATTTTCTCCCCCGGGGGGCATTCTGCCCCCCGGACCCCCCTGACAGACAAGGGGTTCTGCTCCTTGACCCCGCTGGGGGCTGCCGCCCCCCAGACCCCCTCAGGGTTAGTGTGTACTGTGTACCCCCCCAGACCGCCCCCTCCCCGAAATGAAATCCTTGGCACGCCACTGCCCCGGGGGGCATTCTGCCACCCGGACCCCCCTGACAAGGGGCTCCGAACCTTGACCCCGCTGGGGGGCTCCGGCTCCCGCCACCCATACCCCCCTTGTGGTTCGCCCGTCTGTGCTCTTTTTCTTCTTTGCCCTATTTGGTGGTTAGTCTCGTGGAAGGACGTTACACAGTCTTCGTCTTAAGTGGGTGCTAAATGTTTACTAAGTCGGTATAGGAGACAAAGCAAACGATTTATATAGCACAGCCTTACAACCCACAATAGCCTGGACAGTTTTCCTGACTTCTTCTCCTGACCCCTCTAAGTCTGAAAGAGAGAACTTTCTGAGTTCTCACAGTCTGCACGAAGCTTCGAAGTCTTGACCGAGACGATTGAGTAGCTTTTTTAAACGTTCTAATATCAGCCAAAATATAAATATAACTCCAGAAACAGATTCGCTCAAATACCCTCTGTCCACGTGATTATTCCTGAGATTGCAAGATTTTACATTCCTTCCAAGTCCCCGGATCCAGCTAGACAGAGGCAGCTGAAATCCTAAATGTTGCCAGACAGCAAAAATATAAGTTTTTATAAATAGTTTTAATTTTATTTTAAAATATGAAAACTTTTATAATTAATTTTACTTAAATGATTACTACATTATCTCCCCTCCAAAAAAAATGTGCCCTCACAGGAAGTATTCAAAGAAGAATACATCCATCTTAGCTCAGCAAAAATATTTAATTAAATTAATATACTTTTTTTACTTTTAATTTTTAGCTTTCAAAAAAAGTTTTGTTTTATTTTAGTTAAGAAGAATAATTAAAGTTGAAATTAATTATTAATATTAATACATGTTCATTTCCGAAAATCCTAATCCTAGCCTTAATTAAATAATCATTTTTCTTTTCTAAAAATTGTTTTCAAAAAATTGAAGTCTGCGAATATCAGCTTCCCATTGCAAAAAATTATTTTTTTTTCTTAAAGTCAATTCTTCTCATTAGATTTGTTTATTAAGCATAAATAAGAAGTCTTCATAATTTTTTTTAAACATAAGCTTAATCGCTTAGTTAAAGTTATTTTTTTAAAAGTGTTTCTAATTTTCTTATGTTCTTAATTATATATCTGATTCTTCCCATTTATTTTCAATTTTCTATTTTCATGAAAAATAATTTTTCACCAAAGCGACTTCGTTTTCACGCACGGAACCTTAAATCCACCGATAAATTAAGCACAGAAAGAGTCTTTCTTTTTCAGACCTCTTTCTTCAGTTAAGCTCTGACCTCTGAATCTCAACTAATTTTCAGACTTTTTTTCTTCAGTTAAGCGTCTCTTCTACCTCAGTCTCAACTAACTCTTCAGACTTCTTTCTTCAGTTTAGCTCTGCTACCTCAGATCTCAACTAATTCTTCAATTTTCAGATCTTCTCTAGCAGCTTCAGTTAAGCTCCGCTCCTCAGTCTCAACTATTTCCTTTCTTATTAAGATAGATAGAGCTCTCTTCTTCCTAGCCGATTCAAACCTGTCTCCAGGAAGTCCTCTCCTTCACCTCAGTGTCTCCCTAGCCGAATACAACCTTATCCAGAAGATTTTCAAATTTTTTATTTTCAAGCTGCTATCTGAAGTTATTTCTTTTAACTCACCTCTGATCTCCTAAGCCGCTGTTAGTTCGTCTTCTTATCCAAAAAAACAGGGCGCTCTGAACAGTTTCCCAGATTCTCATCAATCCTCAACAGGAAACCTTCAGAGCGCTAAGTCAGTGATCCTATCTCAAAGTTCAGCAATGCACCTATAAAACACCTTCCCGAAAATCCCCCCTCAATTGAAATCCTAGCTACGGCCCTGACGTGATATTTTCTCCGAGAACGAGTGGTTACTTTACCACCCCGCTGTTTTCACCCTGATAGAATTCGTCTTTAGTGTGATCTCCCTTTTCCTTCCCTCCTCGAAGGCGATCCCTGTTTCTACCAACCCCAAAAAAGTTTTTACAGTTTTTTTGGTAAATTTAACACATAAAATGTGATAGATGCCTGTTCAAACATAGGTGAGCAGGAACGTTATTAGAAAGTTATTAGAAAGTTATATTCCACAAATCCCGAACTGCCGACACCTCCCCTTTAAAATTTAATTCTAGAATTCCCTTTCTTCCAGAACACCCTTCTACAAATGAAAGGGAAGTGTCCAGTACCAAAAATTTTAAAAATAAAGGTATTTCGGAAATATCCCTTCCGAAAAATTTTGGCATACCACCTCAAATTTAGAGGGTTGGGTATACCTCCCAGATAAAAATCCAGGAGGCTGTCCACCTAAATACCTACGGAAATACCCTCCAGAATTTTTAATATACCTTCACGAAGTCAAGTGCGCGTTTCCAATCCGTATAAATTTGCGTATAAAAATATCAGGTAAATTATTACAGAGTGAGTTGAGTGGGATTACCCTATCAAAGGGAAGTAGGATGGGAATAATCTATCAAATAACTTGTCAAAAGTTAAATCACTTGCCATTTATTTCTATATAAATAGTATGTTTTCACAGGTATTGGGCGATCAACAGATGCCGAAAGCCAATTTATTTTCATACGCAGTTAGTTTGGAAAGTTTGGACGAACGCTTGTTCAACGTGAAAGACATCTGTTTTCTGGAAGGTTATTACGAACCGACGCTGTTGTTTCTTTACGAACCCATTCAGACTACTGCCGCTCGATTGGCAGTGCGACAGGTGAGCTGATTTTTTTAACCGAAAAAAAGACGAAAGTGTAAAAATATCGAAAATGAATTTGTATAATTTATGCACCTTTTTGTTTGATAATGGCATTGTTTGAAAGGTTGCTTTTTACAGCGACTTAGGGAATCAACTTTTTTGTTATTATTAAAATATAATGCTTCTTAAAACTTGACAACAAACGAGGGTTAATCAATGCCTTAAGGTTATTATTACCTGTCTTGCAAGTGCAATCATGGCGCATATTCTTATTATGTTATGTTTGTTTTATGTTAGGACACTTACTGCATTTTGGCTGTTTCGCTCAATGTTCACGACAGAGTGGAAGCCGTGATTTGGAATGTGAGCATGCTACCGTCCGACTGTTTGCGGTAGGTTTCAAATTGATTTGTTTTTATATATTATAATTCTATCATTAAATATCACTCTCCATCTCTATCACCACTTCTATCATCAAATCACTAGAAACTATAATTATTGCACTTTGTTTGATCAAGATACTTAAAACAAAATTAAAGTTGAAAAAATGTTGTATTTTGACAGATTGAAATCAATATGGATAGTAAGGCAACATATAGAAGCTAGGGTTTCGATGGGCACGGTTTTAGAAAAAATGACCGACCTAAATGCAGTTAAATTTGCTTAATTTTAATTTATTTACATAAGAGTAGGTTGGAAAAAAACTTTGCTGAAAAGATATCTGTTGAAAATTAGTATGATTCAGATAAATTCAAATAAGGAAGATAAGTTCAAATAAGGAAGATCGTTATTTTAAGTTTCCTAAGATAAGTTCAAATAAGGAAGATCGTTATTTGAAGTTGCTATAAATTGTTTTAAAAATGCTGCTTAAAATGCTTTAAAATCCTAACAAATTAATTCAGAGAAATATATTATAAGATTCGTGAACAACATTTTATAATTTTATGTAAGCAACTTACCAAAAAAGACAAACTTTTAACAACAACAAAGAATTAAGCGTAGAGACACATACAGAGAACGGGGAGGAAGGAACCTTCGACTGAGAGCATAAAAACAAGTTTTTGGCGCCTCTTGTCCAGTGTGGAAAAGATAAAAATGTAAATAACTACTACCGTTTTATCTTGTTAGTAATGAAACTTACATTTTATTATCATGGGAAAATCGCGATGCATTAAAACAAAATAAAAACAAACGATTTTTTGCGTTTCAGCTGTTCCTCGGTACCCAAACCGATCGGCGGTGCCGTCGTGTTTACTAGCAGCGCCACAATTTATCTGAATCAAAGCGTTCCGGCGTACGGGGTGGCTGTCAACACGTCCATGCTAGAATACACGTCTTTCCCGCTCAAAAGCCAAGTGGAAAAAGGTATGTAAAATTATGTATCGAGTATTTCGGTTTTTCAAAGGAGTGCGAATTCTGGCAATTGCTGGCACCTGAAATTTTTCTCTGCTAATATGGCCGTACCCAGGATTTCAGTTGAGAGGGGATTTTTTTTGAAGATGCTTGATACGTCCCCACAAAAGGGGTCTGAAGGGCGGGGCCCCCAAAAATGGGGGGGTTGGGAGAGTTGGCTGGGGGGCGAGAGAACCCCAGCAGAGTCAAGAGGCAGATCCACTAGGAGAATTTTAAGCTCTTAAAAACACCAGAAAACTTAAATTTAGGTGCAGAACAGTTGTGTGTCCAGGATTTCATTCCGAGGTGGGGCGGTCTAGTGGGGGTAAACAATAACCCTGAAGGGGGGTCTGGGGGTGGGGGGCGAGAGCCCCTCGCGGGATCAAGGGTCAGAGCTCCTTGTCAGGGGGTCCGGGGGGCAGAATGCCCCCGAGGAAAAAACTTTTAGTTTAAGGCGCAAAAATACACTAGAAATTTTGATGATACTTATCACAAAATTTAAGTGTTTTATCTCTTTACATTTAAACATGTGTTTAAAACATTAATAAAAGTTTTATAGTAATTTTATTTATCATGTATGTCTTAACTATTGAACGGCATAATCATGGGCGCAGCCAGGATTTCAAAAAGAAAGGGGTCCAACCCTGAACAAAATTTTCGATAGGGAGGAGGTCCAGTGGGGTCCAAATCCTACCTAAACGTTATAAAAGGGCTAAAAAAATTTATTTTAGTGAAAAAAAGGCGGAGTGTTTATTACCTTGTTTATGTCACATACATAATTATTTTCCTATTATTCAATAAAAATAAGTCTATAAAGCCAAGAAAAAAATTTTTACAAACAATTTTATACCTTGAAATTTTCGATTTTCAAAACCCTAACAACTGAAGAAAGAAAACATTGAGTTACAGCAAAGTGCGAGAAAATGTTTTTAAAATTTATTTACTTCTCCTAACCTTTGAATTTTTAATCCAACTATATAACAATCTAAAGAGGGGGTCTATGTTGTTGCATTACCTGAAACTTATTGTATTTTTGCTGTTGAAATATTTTAAACTGCCTTACTTTAATGCAAATATTAAAAATGCTTTAACTATGTGTTAAACTATTATGTGTTAAATTTAATATAATTATTTACGTTTTTAAAATTTTCCCTTTATTGAACCCGAGTTTGGTTTTTGTAGGCCATATTATTGTTCTGTCCTTTTTGAACATAAGGCGAATAAAGCGATGCACATTTTAAATTTTAAGTGCATTGTCTAAATATATTCACATCCGTTTGTTCAAGTATCTGAAAACCTAAAATAAATACATTGTTGTTGTTTTCTTCTTTATTTAGAACATAAAGAATGGAATAAAATATGGTATGTTTGAGCACAGTTTAATATTATCATGCTAACCAAAAGATATACAAATCATTTGTTCTTGACCACGAACGTAGAATTAACTCCTTAGCCACTGCTTGCTTCAAATTTAGCAATTATTGTAGACTACGATTGAAAATAAACTTTCAAGTTAAACCACCCGCGAAGAGGAGACAATTTGTTTTTTTTACCTATATGCTTTTGGAAGGCATCAGGAAAGTTTCGGTATTAATATTAAAGAGAAATTTTTTCTCCCCCAAAATTCAAAAAACGTAAGGGTCTCCCCTTTCGAAAAAATCCGGCTTTGCCGGTGTCGCGGGATTTCTTTTCCCCCCTTCTTTTTCCCCCGGAAAGACTATCAAGGTAAAAAGCCGGGATAGTTTTTCCCTCCGGAAAAACTATTCCGCTTAAAAACCGGGATATTCTTTCCCCCTCTTTTTTATATTGTTGTTCGTTTGTTATGAATTTGAGCTTGATTTTAAGGTTTTGTTTAGGCTGCCTAGGTAAAATTTATGAAAGTATCATGATAACAAAATAACCATTTTAATTTATTGACGTGTTTTTGAAGAATGCGCAGAATTAATATTATAAACTTTATGCAAATTTTTGAAGGTGGAAAGGAATATCCCGGGATAGTTTTTCCGGGGGAGGGATTTTTAGGGGGGGAAGAATATCTCTTGACACCGGATTATGGGGGGCGGCCGCCCCGCCTTCCCCCCTCCCCTGGGCACGCCACTGGTGTCAGTCGCAGTCACGTATATTTTATAATGACCGTGGCTCATTTATTTGCTGTAGTGACTAACTACAGCAAAATGAGCCACAGTCATTATAAAATACGACGTATCGTTTAGAAATGTGCTTCGACTTGTCAGCGAGCGCGTTCGTGTCACCCACCACCGCCGTGGTCATCCTGAAGAACGGCGACGTGTTCGTAGAAACGCTATTGGTCGACAATACGAACGTCGTCCGCGGGATACAATTGGACCAATCAGCGCGCACTGACATTCCAGCCTGCCTTATCACGTGCGGAAACGGATTCTTGTTTGTGGGGTGAGCGGATTAAACCATGTATGAAAATAATTTCAGTTGTGTAGCGTGTAGCCATTTTGCTGTTCCTTATTTATTCGACTGTAAATTTTTAAAAGGGAACATAAAAAGTAGGCACTTAATTATTCACTATGCTCTTGTCTTTTTATATCCACATCAGCAATTTATTGTCTTAAGAAAAAATTTTAGTCTAAGTATATAGCTCCTGACTCTAGTCTTATTTAATTCTTATCCGTGCAAAAATTGCGTTCCTTAGAGTGGTAAGCAACCCACCTACTTCTAAAAAGCGGGTGGAATATAGTTAAGTTATTTTAGTTAGTCTTAACTATGATCAAAAATAAGGCAAAGCTACTAAAACATACATGAACACGGGGGTGGAGGTTGACGGGGTAAACTACCTCCCCCCCAAAAACTCTGAGAAGGAGGGTTTAACCCCCCAATCAGAAGTTGGGGGAGGGAAAGGTTAACCCCTCCCTCA
>JASAMX010021583.1:0-11279 GCA_030248175.1 Microlaimidae sp. YZB2_3
CTTCGCATAGACGTGGAGCCTCCACTGCTGTGAGAATGAGGATACCGATAACTTATTGCGGATCTTTTCACTCTTCTGCGGTTCTTTTTCCATCGGCAATAGGCACAACATACCTAAAAAATTGACAAAAACTAATTAAACGAAAATTGAAGTATTTAACCTTTCTTCTTTAATTCTTCAAAAGGTTCAGCTAAGTAAGGAAGTTAAGTGGTAAACACACTGCGTAATTCAGTTCTGAAACACGTCGCGATCGAATCAATAAGCTATTGTATTTTGTTTAATGTTTAAAAAAATAGCTAAAATTTATTAATACTTTTAAATAACATAATACTCAGATAGTCATATAAAATGCACTTTAAAACCACAACACTCTTATCTATACTATTTTTTCAGTTGTAAAACGAGCTAAAATTTATGTGGAATAGACAGCAATCAGAATGAAGAAAAATTAGACGAAAAAAAACTAAATTGTGCGCCCGAAGAAAGCTGCGTATTCATAGTGTTATATTCGGACTGAAACCATAAGTTACTATTGTTTTCAAGTAATTTTAAAACTAATTTTAAATTCCAAGCTTAGTTTTTGCGAGGTGTTAGTGTTATTGACAAGGAAAATGTAGCTTTCATAACTATTATGTGCATGGGAGTAAAAAATTGACCAAGTAAAAAACTGGTATTTTTAATATTTAATCAAAGATTGTAATAATCACATCAATAATTATGTAAAAAAATCAAAGGTTGTTTTTAATTCGTTTTTTAATGGCTAGTACCTTATCCAGGTTTTAGTATTTACCAGATCACTATTATGGCAAGCAGGTTACTTTTCATAAAGTTAATTGCAATAATATCATAATCAACCTTAACCAAACGTTAATTAATAAAATAACATTAGTTTGAAAATGACAGCGTACACATAAATACTAGCTATTACTGTGTTTTTAGATGTTTTCTTTCTTTGTTATGTTTAGATTGACACCAAAAACCAACGGGTTCATACCTTAAAATACACAAATGTGAATATTTTAGCCAGAGTTTCAGCTATATTAGCTAAGCATAGAAGCATTAAAGGTATTCCAACCATTGCGTAAAGTATTGTTACTGATCTTCCTAACATTGTTTTTGGGCAAATATGACCATAACCTAAAAAATATTAATTCATGATAGAAGTCATTTTGTGGGTTTTTAAAATTTTGTTTGATGGTTGTCTCACAAAATCATACCTGTTTTAATTAAAAAATTCCGGGAAAAAAGTGTAACCAGTTGCTCACCAGTTTAAGACAAAATTTCACGCAATAAATAAGTAATAAAAACTCAGCACTTAAATTACATTTTTACAGTTCAAAAGCAAATTAACGGGCTATAAACGAACAATTTAAAAATTTGTTTATTTGTGGCTAAAACCAGGAGACTCAAAATGGATACATTTGATATAATTTCTCAATGGTAAATTTTTTTACACATAACAATATATTTAAATAATATTTGTTTTAACAGAACATAGCTTCTCTGAGCCGTGACTACAATTTGCAGAAGCTTCAGTACACTGACACAAACGTTCTGTCCGGAACCCTTACTGCAAAATCTTTTATTTTATGACAAAACTATGTATATTATTTTGTGGTTACCAAAATACAAATAAGCATATATGCTCTGTAATTTGAGGTCACTTTATGTTTGAGTTGTTTATGAAGTTATAAAAAAATGAAAAAAGATATTATTGCTGCACTTAAAACAAATAAATTAGTCCACATCCATAAGTTTAATCCACATCCATAAGTTATTAAACACAAAAATACTATACAAAATTTTACCTAGTACATCTTTATAAAAGGATATTATGTTTTTGCAGAAGCACTAGAATTTAATTTTACCAATGGTAGTAAAGACTGTAATTGAATACAAAAGAGCTCCAGAATAACTCCATTGTAAGTTAGTACTGCTATCATTACCGTCATATCCTTCAAAATTAACGGCCTAAAATACAAAAATTATAATACCTATCCTCAATTGGCATGTATTTAGATACAATAACGGTAAAAGTGTGTTGTTTTAGCATAATAGATCAAATAATGGTCACTTTTATTTATTTACTGTTTATTAACATCCAAGAAAATTATTAAAGACATAATTACTGTAGTTAAAAAATCGTGTTTTTTTACTTTTACTGCTCCTTATAAAGTATAAAAAAGTGACTAAATTAAAAAAATTTTTATTATATTCCTTTAAAATTAGTTATTTTGCTATGTTTTGTGCCTGTCCTCGTGTTCCATTTTTTGTAAAAAATAAACTAAAACAAAAAGTCAAGTTTAAAATTTACTTTTTTTAAATTAATTTTAATTATGTTGTTAAAACTAACTTGCACAAGCACTTGTTCATATTCCTTTAAAAGTTCGTCAGCTTTTCGAGTAACTTCTCGTTCGACGATGACATCCTTATTTTTGACAAAATTGTACAGGTCATTTACTACCTAAATTTAACTTACGTTTATTTAACTGATATAACTGTTGTATGTGTAAAAAATGCGACGTTTGACAGAAATATGAGTTAATGAAATATCTTGTGCCAAGAAAAAATTAATTTATATAAAAGTTATATCTGTGTGTTTTAACATTTTAGCTAAAAATTGATATAATACATTTATAGAGCATAATAAATATAATAAATAAAAGTTTGTTATAATAAATTAATAATTTTTCCACCAGTGCACTTCCATTTTGCACAGACTATTAAATCATACAAATAAAAAAATTATTTAATTATACAAATTAAAAAATTATTGGTCTTAAATACTTTATTAGTCCAATTCGCAACTTTTCCTTTGTTTTCTAGTTCGTACGGAAGTTCGATTTCTCTGAACATAACGGCGCCAATAATTGCGTAACCCGCCACAAGACCACAAAGACCCACGTGGAAAATAATGAAATGTGAGCTAAAAAATTAAAAGCTGAAAAACAATAAGTATAATAAATATTTCTGTTTTTTTCCTTAACATTAATGTATGCAGTTGATTTTTTAAGTTTGTGCTGCAAAATGTTATCGTTAAAACAAGATAAAGTTAAAACCTCAAGCTAGATAAAAGTAAGAATACTAAAAATCAATTTTTTAATTTTCAGTTCTTCTCAAACTTATGCGGAACATGATATTAATAACAAGATTCTATAATATTTTTATGTTATATATTTTTAATAATAGTTCGAAACGAAAAAAACACCAAACATTGTAGTTAAAACGTATCACGATGTTCAAAAACCTCCCATTTAAACGAAAGTTGTTCAGTGTTAAGATCTTCACCGAGTTATTATGACGTTATAGAATTATGTTTAGCCAATTAGCGCTTTGGAAAAAGATTGATTTCAATGAACGTAGAGATTTCCAATTTTTAGCTTTTCAATAACCATTTCCACAGAGCAAAACATATATGACGTGTTCACAAATACTATATGACATTATAAAGGTTTTTAAAATCCTGACGTGATATATTTAAACTTATTTTTTAAACTTTAAGTTTCCGGTACACTAAGCAAAGCAAATAATATAAATCTTTACCCACAAAAGATTTGAGCATTTCCGAGATATAACTTGGATTGCAACATAAAAAAACACTTGGAACTCTTAAATCAATTCTTAGAGCTACCTGTTTGAAATTGGAAAACTTGAGCCTAAGCCTAAACCTATGCCCAATCAAAGTTTTTAATTTGCAGCTCCAAGTTCGCTACAGCGCCAATTCTAATTTTGACGATTTTAATCCTTAAACAATTTCCTATTTGTTTTTCGACGATTTTGATGCTCAATATTTCTAATTTTTGTGCAATTATGGACACTGTTTCGTTATTGTCTATTTTATAGTATAGACGACACTAAACGGAAGTCCAAAAACAGATTATTTATCTGCAATAAACAATTGTTTTTTTAAATCAACTATTAAGAGTTTTTTAAGATGACTAAATTTTGAGTTTACTAAGCTAAATTTATTATTAAATAGAAAAAATATACTCTATACAGAATACTGTATATATGAAGTTTAATTAGTGCCAAAATTCAATATAATAACAACAATTTAAAAGGAAAAACAAACCCAAAATAAACTTTACTTTCGTGAAAAACTTTTTGATCTTCAACCAACATGAGCGACACGCATCTTTCATTTTCAAAATTCCCCAAAAAGTTAAAATTAGACTTAATTAGAAGCAACGACCTAAATACAACCAGCTTTGTAATAATGGATGGATTTTAGGAAATTTTTCAAAATAAAATACTAGAAAATTTATTAACAAATGAGTTTAATTTTTAATTTTCAAGGTTAATAATAAAAATTTATTTATAGTAGGGATGATATTTAGGCTTGAAAAATTTCGCATAATAGTTTATTTATTTCACATAAAAACAGGATACGTAGTGCCTATGTTGAATGAGCACTAATAGAGCAACCAAATACTACATATAAACAATAATTAACAGGTAATATTATCACAATGCAGCGTGTTTAAGTAGCAAAGAATCTTCAGTATGGAAGATGTAAGATCTGCGATTATGCCACATAAACTCGACTATGTCACAATTATAATTTTTGACTTGATATATAGCAAACTTCTAGTCAACGATGTCAAATGTAATGTTATTTTCGAGTATATTTAAAACAAAGTCTGTTAAAGATTGTAATTTTTTCAATAGTTTTAGTGTTTCTAAAATAACATTAATTAATATTTATTTCTGAAATCTAAAATTTATTTTTAATCTAAAATGAAAATTTTGAAATGCAAATTACATAGGTTTTTCTAAAAAAAAATCATAAAAGATTGATTTACATATGTTTTTCACCATAGAAATAGGAACACTAAAAAATGTTAAGAAAAAAATATTATCGGGTGTTATTTAACAAAAATGTAGAAATCATTAATTTTTAGAAATAAAATAAAACTATTAAAACGAGCCAATTTTTTATATGAGGTTAAAGATAGTAATAAATAAATGTTAGATTCTGTACTAAATTAAAACGTAACTAAAAAAAAACAATGTCAAATGTACGAATAACTTTTAAATGACAATGAAAATAGCAAAAAATTGCAAACAAATTATTCTCACAAATTAAAGTCAAATATATATATTTTTAAGTCGGAGTATATTTATAAATATTTAAAGAAAAAAATCATTAAATCATTATAAACCTTGAAAATAATTAACATAGAGTTTACTAAAGAGATCAACTGATAATTTCTTTGCGAACGTAAATTAAAAACAAAAATATCTTGCAGTAGTCAAACATTTGATTTCTGGCCGGGCCACTTCGTTGCGTCTTATCGAGGGTTTTGGGAGGCAATCAAACTACTTAGAAATCCGCCTTAACCCACGGCTTTCATGTTTCGCCAAGGAAAATTCTTCTCTTGTTTTATCTATTGTTATAAAGCTGTGAATCCTACTTGAAGCCAGAGATCTGTCGCGTATATTTTTCCTCGTCGCCTGTGTCAATTTCCCTAAGCTTTAAGTAAATCTTACATGCTTTTTATTTATGTGATATTAATGCACTCTGTTTATTTGACCAACCAAAATACTTTTTAGTAAAAAATTAGTGTTGCTACGGTAAGATTTTCTAAACAATTTTATGTTTCGATTTTAAAAATAATTTTCGTCCCTATAGTGTCTTATAGTGATTTCATTTTACCGTAAAGGTTGGTTTATACTTATGACAAAACGTCCTTTGGAAAAATTCCAAAAGACAATTTTAGAAAAGCCAAAACGTCGTTTGGACTTTTTTATTTGGACGAAGTATGAATGCTACTTAAAATTTGTCCTAAGGACAAAATCCAAAGGGAAAAGTCCAAAGGACAAGAAAGTATGAATACGTTGTCCTTTGGATTTTGTCCTTTGGACTTAGTCCTTTGTACAAAGTCCAAAGAACGTTTTTACGCTGTATTTGTCTTTTGGACAAAGTCCAAACAACGTTTTGTCAAAAGAATGAACCAGCCTTAATTTACAAACAATTTATATGTTCATACTTATTTTTGTTTGGATTGCGGCAGCAAGCTTTTATGTCAAAAATATATACCAGAAAACCTTGAAATAACTATAACAGTAACTAAATTTCACATAATATATCTCTTATGCAATTTATTCACGTCGCAATTTAATCATTTTTATTAAAAGTTATTGGTAGATTTGACATTGTTTTTTTTTAGTTACGGTTTAATTTAGTACAGATCTAGCATTTATTTAGTATATCTTTAACCTCATGTAAAAAATTGGCTGCGTTTTAATAGTTTTATTTTATTTCTAAAAATTAATGATTTTACGTTTTGTTTAAATAACACCCGATGATTTTTTTTCTTCATTTTTTAATATTCCTGTTCTATGGTGAAAAACATATGCAAATCAATCTTTTATGATTTTTTTTTTAGAAAAACCTATGTCATTTGCATTTTAAATTTTTTATTTTAGATTTAAAATAAATTTTAGACAGAAATAAATATTAATTAATATTATTTTAAAAACACTAAAACTATTGAAAAAATTACAATCTTTAACACACTTTGTTTTGAAATGCCCGAAAATAAATTACATTTGACGTCGCTGACTCAAAGTTTGCTATATATCAAGTCAAAAATTATAATTGTGACATAGTCGAGGTTATGTGGCGCAGTGGCAGATCTTACGTCTTGCATACTGAAGGTCCTTTGCTACGGAAACACGCTGCATTGTGATAATATTACCTGTTAATATTGTTATATGTAGTATTTGGTTGCTCTATTAGTGCTGAGTAACATAGGCCCAGCGTATCCTGCTTTATGCGAAATAAATAAACTTATGCGAAATTTTTCAAGCCTATAGATAATTACTATAAATAAATTTTTATTATTAACCTTGAAAATTAAAAATTGAACTCATTTGTTAATAAATTTTCTAGTATTTTATTTTGAAAAATTTCCTAAAATCCATCCATTATTACAAAGCTGGTTGTATTTAGGTCGTTGCTTCTAATTAAGTCTAATTTTAACTTTTTGGGGAATTTTGAAAATGAAAGACGCGTGTCGCTCATGTTGGTTGAAGATCAAAAAGTTTTTCACGAAAGTAAAGTTTATTTTGGGTTTGTTTTTCCTTTTAAATTGTTGTTATTATATTGAATTTTGGCACTAATTAAACTTCATATATACAGTATACTGTATACAGTATATTTTTTCTATTTATTAATAAATTTAGCTTAGTAAACTCAAAATTTAGTCATCTTAAAAAACTCTTAATAGTTGATTTAAAAAAACAATTGTTTATTGCAGATAAATAATCTGTTTTTGGACTTCCGTTTAGTGTCGTCTATACTATAAAATAGACAATAACGAAACAGTGTCCATAATTGCACAAAAATTAGAAATATTGAGCATCAAAATCGTCGAAAAACAAATAGGAAATTGTTTAAGGATTAAAATCGTCAAAATTAGAATTGGCGCTGTAGAGCTGCAAATTAAAAACTTGGATTGGGCATAGGTTTAGGCTTAGGCTCAAGTTTTTCCAATTTCAAACAGGTAGCTCTAAGAATTGATTTAAGAGTTCCAAGTGATTTTTATGTTGCAATCCAAGTTATATCTCGGAAATGCTCAAATCTTTTGTGGGTAAAGATTTATATTATTTGCTTTGCTTAGTGTACCGGAAACTTAAAGTTTAAAAAATAAGTTTAAATATATCACGTCAGGATTTTAAAAACCTTTATAATGTCATATAGTATTTGTGAACACGTCATATATGTTTTGCTCTGTGGAAATGGTTATTGAAAAGCTAAAAATTGGAAATCTCTACGTTCATTGAAATCAATCTTTTTCCAAAGCGCTAATTGGCTAAACATGATTCTATAACGTCATAATAACTCGGTGAAGATCTTTAACTCTGAACAACTTTCGTTTAAATGGGAGGCTTTTGAGCATCGTGATACGTTTTAACTACAATGTTTGGTGTTTTTTTCGTTTGGAACTATTATTAAAAATATATAAAATAAAAATATTATAGAATCTTGTTATTAATATCATGTTCTGCATAAGTTTGAGAAGAACTGAAAATTAAAACTGATTTTTAGTATTCTTACTTTTATCTAGCTTGAGGTTTTAACTTTATCTTGTTTTAACGATAATATTTTGCAGCACAAACTTAAAAAATCAACTGCATACATTAATGTTAAGGAAAAAAACAGAAATATTTATTATACTTATTGTTTTTCAGCTTTTAATTTTTAGCTAATTTCATTTCTATTTTCCCACGTGGGTCTTTGTGGTCTTGTGGCGGGTTACGCAATTATTGGCGCCGTTATGTTCAGAGAAATCGAACTTCCGTACGAACTAGAAAACAAAGGAAAAGTTGCGAATTGGACTAATAAAGTATTTAAGACCAATAATTTTTTAATTTGTATAATTAAATAATTTTTTTGTTTGTATGATTCAATAGTCTGTGCAAAATGGAAGTGCACTGGTGGAAAAATTATTAATTTATTATAACAAACTTTTCTGTATTATATTTATTATGCTCTCTAAATGTATTATATCAATTTTTAGCTAAAATGTTAAAACACACAGATATAACTTTTATATAAATTAATTTTTTCTTGGCCAGATACATTAACTCATATTTCTGTCAAACGTCGCATTTTTTACACATACAACAGTTATATCAGTTAAATAAACGTAAGTTAAATTTAGGTAGTAAATGACCTGTACAATTTTGTCAAAAATAAGGATGTCATCGTCGAACGAGAAGTTACTCGAAAAGCTGACGAACTTTTAAAGGAATATGAACAAGTGCTTGTGCAAGTTAGTTTTAACAACATAATTAAAATTAATTTAAAAAAAGTAAATTTTAAACTTAACTTTTGTTTTAGTTTAATTTTCACAAAAAATGGAACACGAGGACAGGCACAAAACATAGCAAAATAACTAATTTTAAAGGAATATAATAAAAATTTTTTAATTTAGTCATTTTTTTATACTTTATAAGGAGCAGTAAAAGTAAAAAAACACGATTTTTTAACTACAGTAATTATGTCTTTAATAATTTTTTTGGATGTTAATAAACAGTAAATAAATAAAAGTGACCATTATTTGATCTATTATGCTAAAACAACACACTTTTACCGTTATTGTATCTAAATACATGCCAATTGAGGATAGGTATTATAATTTTTGTATTTTAGGCCGTTAATTTTGAAGGATATGACGGTAATGATAGCAGTACTAACTTACAATGGAGTTATTCTGGAGCTCTTTTGTATTCAATTACAGTCTTTACTACCATTGGTAAAATTAAATTCTAGTGCTTCTGCAAAAACATAATATCCTTTTATAAAGATGTACTAGGTAAAATTTTGTATAATATTTTTGTGTTTAATAACTTATGGATGTGGATTAAATTTATGGATGTGGACTAATTTATTTGTTTTAAGTGCAGCAATAATATCTTTTTTTCATTTTTTTATAACTTCATAAACAACTCAAACATAAAGTGACCTCAAGTTACAGAGCATATATGCTTATTTGTATTTTGGCAACCACAAAATAATATACATAGTTTTGTCATAAAATAAAAGATTTTGCAGTAAGGGTTCCGGACAGAACGTTTGTGTCAGTGTACTGAAGCTTCTGCAAATTGTAGTCACGGCTCAGAGAAGCTATGTTCTGTTAAAACAAATATTATTTAAATATATTGTTATGTGTAAAAAAATTTACCATTGAGAAATTATATCAAATGTATCCATTTTGAGTCTCCTGGTTTTAGCCACAAATAAACAAATTTTTAAATTGTTCGTTTATAGCCCGTTAATTTGCTTTTGAACTGTAAAAATGTAATTTAAGTGCTGAGTTTTTATTACTTATTTATTGCGTGAAATTTTGTCTTAAACTGGTGAGCAACTGGTTACACTTTTTTCCCGGAATTTTTTGATAAAACAGGTATGATTTTGTGCGACAAACATCAAACAAAATTTTAAAAACCCACAAAATGACTTCTATCATGAATTAATATTTTTTAGGTTATGGTCATATTTGCCCAAAAACAATGTTAGGAAGATCAGTAACAATACTTTACGCAATGGTTGGAATACCTTTAATGCTTCTATGCTTAGCTAATATAGCTGAAACTCTGGCTAAAATATTCACATTTGTGTATTTTAAGGTATGAACCCGTTGGTTTTTGGTGTCAATCTAAACATAACAAAGAAAGAAAACATCTAAAAACACAGTAATAGCTAGTATTTATGTGTACGCTGTCATTTTCAAACTAATTTTATTTTATTAATTAGCGTTTGGTTAAGGTTGATTATAATATTATTGCAATTAACTTTATGAAAAGTAACCTGCTTGCCATAATAGTGATCTGGTAAATACTAAAACCTGGATAAGGTACTAGCCATTAAAAAACGAATTAAAAACAACCTTTGATTTTTTTACATAATTATTGATGTGATTATTACAATCTTTGATTAAATATTAAAAATACCAGTTTTTTACTTGGTCAATTTTTTACTCCCATGCACATAATAGTTATGAAAGCTACATTTTCCTTGTCAATAACACTAACACCTCGCAAAAACTAAGCTTGGAATTTAAAATTAGTTTTAAAATTACTTGAAAACAATAGTAACTTATGGTTTCAGTCCGAATATAACACTATGAATACGCAGCTTTCTTCGGGCGCACAATTTAGTTTTTTTTCGTCTAATTTTTCTTCATTCTGATTGCTGTCTATTCCACAAAGACCCACGTGGGAAAATAGAAATGAAATTAGCTAAAAATTAAAAGCTGAAAAACAATAAGTATAATAAATATTTCTGTTTTTTTCCTTAACATTAATGTATGCAGTTGATTTTTTAAGTTTGTGCTGCAAAATGTTATCGTTAAAACAAGATAAAGTTAAAACCTCAAGCTAGATAAAAGTAAGAATACTAAAAATCAGTTTTAATTTTCAGTTCTTCTCAAACTTATGCGGAACATGATATTAATAACAAGATTCTATAATATTTTTATGTTATATATTTTTAATAATAGTTCCAAACGAAAAAAACACCAAACATTGTAGTTAAAACGTATCACGATGTTCAAAAACCTCCCATTTAAACGAAAGTTGTTCAGTGTTAAGATCTTCACCGAGTTATTATGACGTTATAGAATTATGTTTAGCCAATTAGCGCTTTGGAAAAAGATTGATTTCAATGAACGTAGAGATTTCCAATTTTTAGCTTTTCAATAACCATTTCCACAGAGCAAAACATATATGACGTGTTCACAAATACAGCAATACGTAACTGAACGAAGTAC